>CAJVPV010000510.1:0-21344 GCA_910591835.1 Acaulospora morrowiae | reverse complement strand
GGCTGGTTAAAACCAGTATTGTTTTTAAGAAAAGTATATAGACTTTATTATCATAAAGACAAAAAATCTTTTGAGAATATCTGTTTTTTGGGTTGGCAAAAGGATCAGCAGAAAGAGTCCTCTTATTCAACTTCTAATATTAAGATTACCTTTTTTTTTTTTTAAATCGTAAAAGGCCATTAGATGTAAAATTTATTAAGTATATAAATTGATATACAAGTTACATCAAACATCTTTGTACAGGAATGTGTGCAAATTAATGTTAACCTATATACAATGCTAACTATTGCTATCTTCGTTACACTTTATGTAATTTAGATTGGCTCTAGTGCTGGATGGTTAATGCTCTTCCAGAGCTGTGATTAAATTATATGACTTAAGTATATTGCTTGAGATAGTGTTCCGCGCGTCAGTTGAAGAAATAATGAGCTGAAACAGATCTAGTCCAGTGGTGAAGGTTGACAGATTCTTGGCCTTTTTGTTTTGTAGGTTGTTTTGTGATTTGGACCATTTGATTCCTGAAGCTATTAATGTATTTGCAGTGTCTGATCTGGGAATCCATATTAGTATGTAAAGGAGTTTCAGGATACTGTTTATTACTTTAGTGAATTTTTTCTTTGACAACTAGGTCTTGAGATCTGTAATGCCACATGCTATTTTTTTTGGTTGTGACTTTCTGTTGAAGTTGATATTGATTTTGCCTTGTCGGTTTCTTTGAGCAGTTTGTTAATTTTGGACTTCATTCTGGACTCAATTTTTTCATATGCTTTACTGTTTTTGTAGCACTCAAATATATGTTCTTAAGTTTCTGATGAGGTTAGGTATCTTGGACACAGATTATCTTGGTATGTGTCTGGATATCTCTTATGCAAGAGCTTTCTTGTTAAAAAAGTGCCACTTAGGATTTTGCTTCTAAATACCAGTAGAGAAGATAAGTTATATTTGTCTTTTTTGATTAATAGGTTATTTGCAAGAACGAGGCTTTTTATAGTTTCTATTTGCAGTGTTGTGTGCCATCTTTTTTTGACTAGTAAGCTATTGATAATGTCGGTAAGCCTATAGGTCTGTTGCACTCTTTTAATTCATGTTACTATGCCATACCCCACATATTTTTAATTTGTGAGTCCATTATATATTTGTTGGCTTCTATTAAGTTGTTTATGCATATTACTGAGTCATTTCTTGTAGGTTTAGGTTTCTATCTAGTTTGTTTAGTTGCAGTTTGATATCTTTTGACCTTAGGATAGCTTTGATACAATCTACTAAATAATTGTATGCTATTTTGACTTTTCGGTTGATATAGTTTGACAAGGATAGGTTAGAGGTATTTGTTGTATTAAATGATATATATATGTTGCTTTTTGCTGCTGCCAGAATTCCGATCATAACTAATAGGGTACTAATATGCTTGTTGTGCTCAGAGTAAAAGATTATTGATATGTTGTTTGCTCTTGCTATAGTGTATTTGTCTTTGGTGTCCAGGTCTACAGTGACAAAAAAACGGTCTGTCTTGAAAATTTGTATAATGTCCATAAGCATTTCATTGTTGATGTAGGGCATAATACTTGCTGCATCTGTACTTGTGATCATGATGATGGGTGTAAGATTTGGTGGCTCTTTAAAATACAATTGAGATGAAATTTCTTCTGGGGTATTAGTAAGGTGATACTAGTTGTTCTTGATATATGTTCACAAAGTTATGGCTTCTTGTACTGGGACTGAAATTTTTTGTGTACTGCTATAATACTAGCATCTAATAAAAGTTCTATTTGCATCAATGAAATGGTGTAGCCCTTCAACATTTGGACTATTCTTATTTCGGTTCTGCCTGGCTTTAATGTAGGTGATCTGATTGTTATATATAGTTGCTCAGATCTTGCTTTGATGTTTGGAATGCAGATAGAGATCCCCTGGATATGGTTTGGAATGCCGATGTGGGAAAACCAAGTTGGGATATGGCCTCTGGGTGTCGGGCCTAAGTATATGTTGAACTCATGCCAAGTCAGTTTATGATTTGACTGATAGACTAGTAGATTACTCAGGAATTTAATGTTTTTGTGGTAGAGGCCGAGGGCCTGTCAAACTAAATCTTTACCTCTAAAGGGGAATGCCAGACCAATAGATTGATTTTCTTCTGGATGGTTAAATTTGCACTTGGGTGGGCAGACTGTAATTTGTATTTTTTGCATATAGAAGCAGCTCTGGTAATCCAGTTCTTTTGGAATTTCTCTGGGAAGCAAACTGGACATGCCCATATTGCATGGCTTGCCTGAATTAACTCTATTTCCATTTTGATAGCAGCTTTGGTTTTTGGATTGCACAGCTTGATAATAAGTAGCTTTGACGTGGTAAGCTCCTACCTGTCTGTCAAGTTTAGAAACTTGAGGCCAGCTTGAGAGTATATGATTCTGTCTGAGATGGTCTTCCCCATTCTAAGTTTTATTTTAATTACGTTATTGACTTTTGCTTGTATTTTTGCAAGTTCATACTTGGACAGTGAGACTAAGTATGAGGCATAATCAAGTTTACTTGGTATAATCCAGTCAATTACTTGCTTGGTTATTGGTCCATTCCAACTTTGCTTACTGCATACTGTGATAGTTTGGTTTAGATCTTTGACTAGAATGTGTTTAAATGGGTTACCAGTAGTATTGCCTGAAAAATGGTTGCCAAGATAACACATTGTTGATTTGTGTAGGAGAGGAGTGATTGTAATATTGAGGACTTTAAGAGAAGTGTTTCTATTGGAGTTGCTATTGCCTAATGTTGTGATAAGTATGGTCTTATCTAAATTGCATTTGATATTGTTAAGGCTAAGAAAAGAGCAAAATATATTAATGAATTCTTGAAGTTTTGGCATTGAGTTTGCCATTAGAAGTACATTATCCATATATGCAAGAATATTATATGATATTTGCAGATGGTTATGATGACCAAAAATAGTGGATATTAATGGGTTATAGAAGATTGTCAAAGCAGTGGAGAGAGGGTTTTGCCTTGGTCTAGTCCTTTCGATACTTTAAAATTGTCTGTTTTTCCAAAGTTGGTTGCTATAGTAAGTTTCCAGTCGAACAAGATATTATGGAAGATGGATATCAACTTGTTAGGAATCTTGATTCTATGGAGCGCTGCACTGAGACTATCGAGATTGACTGAATTGAAGGCCTTTGCAATGTTAAATGAAGCAATCCAAAGTTCTCTATTGAAGTTAATAGCTGTGTTTAGGCTTGCGGATGTAATTGTTAGTGGCTCCATGATGCTTTGTTTTGCTAAGCCTGCGAAGTTGGCTTTGGATAGGATATTGCTTTCAATAAGTGCTGTTGACAATCTTGTATTAATGATTTTAGTGAAAATTTTTCTGACTGATTCGATTAAGAATATTGGTCTTGTGTTCGTGATCTTTCTAGACCAGACAATTTTTTTTGGCAGGAGGACAATTGTTGATTTCTTCCAGTTTTGAGGGATATACTTGTTATTAAGGATTGAGTTAAAGAGCCTTAGGAGCATTTTCTTGAAATTGTCGCCTAGACAGTTAATCATTTCATATATGATTCCTGTATTGCCTAGGGTCTTAGTGGCTGGAGTCTCATTAAACATTTTTATAAGCTTGCTGTAACTGATAGGTTCTTGGGTCACTTCGTAGATTTTAGCTGATATTGTTTCAATGGGGAAGTAAATCTCCTTCCATGGTATATCTGCTAGTATGAAACTATTCTCAGTAAGTATACTCTTGAAGTGGTTGTTTATAATTTGCTTAATTAAATCAGGGTCGTCTGTTAGTTCTCTATTTTTATCTTGTATTATGTTTAGGTTCAGGGAGGGCTTGAGATCGCCCAGTGCTCTTTTTATGAAGGTTTTGGATCTTTCCCAGAATTTGACTAAGTTGTTTGTAATGGTTTTGTGAATTTGCTCTGCTTGTTGCTCTTTAATACTGTATAGTCTTTCTTTGATTAGTATACTTTTCAAGTGATTTAGTGATTTTTGGGAGGCCAGGGCATCTCCATGTACTTTTTGGTAAATGGATGCTATATGTTTTGGAAGGATAATCCCTATTTTATTTGGTGGGTTTCGCTTTTTTTCTTTGCTTAAGATTCTTTTAATGTGCTTGATTATCTTGAAATATTTGATACTTCCTAACACTTTAGCTTTGTGCAGTTGCGGCTTTATTAAGGAAGATTACTTTTGACAGCATTGGTCAAAATATGGCTAAAGTTAGACCAGAAAGGACAGATCGTCATGGACATTTTAAGATCTATTTCTTTTTTAAAGCTGGCTTTTTGCTAATCGGTCGCTTTTTTCCAATCAAATACCTTTGTTTGGCATCCGGAAACTGTCAGTTTGTATTCAAACCAGTCGAAGATTACTTGCACTTGTTTGTGATCTGTGATAATTGATGATGAAATAAAGGTTTTTGTATCTAAAACTTTGGTTGCCAAGTAGTTGGTGCTTCAGATCTAATCTATTCTTGATGCGCTTGTTTGGATTATGTATGTGTACTCATTCTTTTTGTTCATTGTTTTGATGATATCTGTCCAATCATGTAGGTAATTGTAGCTTTTTTTTTTTGGATTTGTTGTTGACACATTGATGGCTGGTGTGCCTGGTGGGTATGTATTGAAGTCTCCTGTTATTATTTGGTGTATTGGTTTCTTGAATTTTTTTATGAATCTAATTAGGGACTGCGTTGTTATCTTCCTTTTGTCATGCTCGTGTGATAGATACAGTATATGGAAGTAATAATAATATCAATTTTTGATTTGAACTTGAGGTGAACTGCACACCAGTATTCGTTCTCAGTGAATGTTTCAAAGATGTGGTTATTTAGGTCTTTTCCTATTATAAAATAGGAGCCATTTTTCGATAAGCTAGATGACATGCTTGAGATGATTAGCTTGTTACTGAGCTTCTTGGGGAGAGGATTTTCTTCTGAGATTTTTGTTTCAGAGCAGCACAAGATAGTTCTGTCATTCTTGAGATCCTGAGATAGTGCTACTAGTTTGCTTCTATTGTTTAGTCCGCAGACATTTAGAGTTGAGATATTAAGTAGGTTTTGATATGGATGTTAGAAGGGTTCAGTAGGGGAGTTTGTTGTATGTTTGTATTTAATGAGTGATCGAAGTTGGATAGTGATGTCATTTTAACAGATAAAGGGGATAAGATCGAAGCCAGGCTTCAGTAGATTTTCGGGGGCTATGTACTCCTCTGGTAGTCTGTCAAATGTATATTTTTTATGAAGTTGTGCAATTAATGATAGTAGATTTTTGTTATCTGTAAGGAGAAAACGTACTGAAGACAGGTTGTCTTCTGATGTTTTGTTAAGCCCATCTATAGAGGGTAAGGGTGGCTTTGAAGCTTGAAACCACTCCTCTGGAATAGTGCAGAATTCATATCTCTTATACAGTTTTCGCACTGTTGTCAGGAAGTTATCATCTCGGTAATTAATATGGTCTTTAATATTGATAAACTTATCCACATTAGAAATCTTACTTGGCAGCTTTTCTTTGCCTGTCTGAGAGATAGTTGGGACAATTCATTGAGGACCAAGAGGCAGGTTGAATTTGAAGTCTTTCTGTAGGTGCTTAATAAGATGGTTGGCGTTATCCTTGGTTTGAGCAGGAACGTTTATGTCGAGATCATCCAACAATGAGTTGGAGGAGCGGGATAGTAGTCTTTTGAACTTATAAAAGTCCAACGGTAATGTTTTAAGACTGTATTCTTTTCTCAAGATACTGATAAGCTCTCTTGTATTCATTACTATTAGATCATGGGGAAGTAATGTACAAGGTGCTCCGGAAGCAGTTTGTATAATACTGGGAGTGGGACTTTGGAAGGTGGCAAGTCGAAGAATATTTTTGGCAGTCTTGTAGGGACTTCGTAGAACTTAGCCAGCTCCTTTATTTTTGCTGAAAGTTCTTTTAGGTCTTTTCTTTCTGTGATTGGAAAAAGGTATTTAGTTTCTTCATTAAGATTCTCGGGGTTATCCGGCAGTGGTTTGAACTTAAAGAAATATGAGTCAGGAAGCTGAGAGAACTTGTAGTATATTCTTAGAACTGATACTGTGGACATAAGCAACAATCTTTTTTTGATTGGCAGTAGGCTTGGAAGTTTGATAACTATTCTGGAAGGAATGGATTCTGGATTGTCTGGAAGGGTTGATAGTAATTTGTACAGCATTTCTTTGATTATATCTAGTAGTTTGATGTAGTCAACAGTGCTGTCATTATCTTTTACAAAATAGTTGCATTCAAATTCAAGGATTTGTGTGATTTCAAAAAATTTGAACTTATTCAGGTTTGTGAATCTAAGGCAAGCCACAAATAGTGATGAGTTGAGCATCTATCTGATTTTCCTTTTGATTCTCCTGCTGATGTAGCCAACATCATTGGTTTTTTTTGTAGTTTTTGTGTGCTTTTGTTTCTAGCTCTTTGTACTCTTTTTGGTGGTTATCTTTGAGTAGATCATTTTTGGTAAACGATCTGAAAAAGGTCCTGTCTCTTAATAGAATTTTGGTAATAATTGCTAGGTGGGGTTCTTGTGTAACTGTTCCTTTGGAAGTTTTTTTGATTTTTCCAAAAAGGTCAGCTACTGCTTTAGCTTTACTGTAACATGCTAGGAACTGTGATGCTAAGTCAATGATTGTATCATATTTACTGATGAAGGGTTCATTGCTGCTTGTTACACATGTAACATTGGAGCTGTCTAGTGGATGACTGGTTTTTAGGAGTATTTCTGTGATTCTGTTTTTTCTGTTGTATGAGAAGGGGGCTGGCCATAATTTCTTCAATGGATTTTTAGTGGGTGAGGGACTACGGGAGATGTCAAGATCAACATCTAGACTTGGATTATTGAATGGCCAGCTGGATTTAGCTTCTTCAAGTATTTTTTTCCTTCTGATTTGGTCAGGTATCAGTTCATGAGTATCTGGTTGTACAGGAGGAGAGTTCTCTTGCAAGTTGCCTAGCTCTTCCTGTACTTGCCAATCAAACTCTATAAGGGAGCTATTGCTGCCAATAAGATTTGTGACATCCATAAACTCCATTGATACATCATTATCAGAGCAGGGGCTGGTAGGTCTGATTGTGCTTCCTGATTTGTCTTGTTGATTGTCGGTAGTGACTGCATGATGGAAATTATCCACTTGTATCATGTCACCTTAATTATGCATGTCATTGATGCTTTGTGCTATGTGGTCTACTGTGCTTGTTATGCTTGTCTGCTCCTGGGCTGCAGGGGGTGCATGTGTACTGCTGCTGGTTTTTGCTGTTTTGGGATTTCTCATGTTCTGTAGATCAATAGGAGGGGGTAAGCTGCTTGAGGTTTTTTTGAGAATTTGGGATAGAGGCTTTTTTCCTTCAGATTTTTCAGTGAAGTTTTGTTTAGCGGTTATTGATTTTTCATCTTGTACTGGCGTGTTGGGTGGCGTGTGAGTTGGCGCATTTTGAATTTTTTCTAGACCAAATCTTTTGTTACTTTTAATGATATTAACTTAATTCCATGAGAGGTGGAGGGTATAGTTAAAATTGTTGTTTAGGACCTTTTTTGCGATAGTCTCCCTTATGCTTGGGGCAAGATTGTTCCTCTCCTGATATTGAAAAAAGTCATTGAGATTGTTTTGAGTGTTGCTTTTGTGATTGTTAATAGATAAAAAAGCCATTGTGTGTGTTTGGGAAGAGGTGAAGTCGATTGTTATTTGTTTGAAGCTAATAAAAACTGTATCCACTTGTGTGGAGCTATTGTTGTTTGGATTTTGCAGGGGAACAATCCAAAATTTGGGAAAGTCGGTTAGAGCTGGGACAGATACATTTTTTGCTGGTTCAGTAATTTGGATATTGCTTGAGTTGCTTTCCTTGTATACTACAGAAAAGAGTTGTTCATTGATATTTGTTATTACAATGTCCAGAAGGATATAAGATGGGTTTGGTGGTTTGCCCTTGGAAGAGGAGCTCCCAAGAGCGCTTGTTGTTTTGTTTCTTCTAATAATTTTGCCAGTTACTAAAAAAGGAAATTTTTGAGTAATGCGAAATTTTCAGGAAAAAGTTTTTTTTAAATTTGTAATATTAAGATTACTTATTAGTATTATTTAATAAATACTTATAGGATATTAGACCTTCAGTAAGATTTGTAATATAATAACACTTTAATAATTGATTTATGGTAATATTATAATCACCTCTAAAATTTATTTACAGGAATTTTGCCATTATTAGAATTTGAATCTGTAACCTTAGTACAGAAATATCAAGTATTTACCAATATGCTATAGTTCTACTAAAATATTAGATTTAATATATATATTAGATATAAAGTATATATTGTAAAAAAATATATAAATAACAAAAATATAAATAAAATAAGAACAATACTTGACAAGTGCTATATAATTTCTACTACTTTACTATATTTTATTATTAAATACTTGCTTTATTACATTATTTCAATTACTATACTTGTAGGATTAATATATAAGTTAAAATCTTTTGAAGCACAAGATCTGCTTATTAATTCATATTATTATCTAATAGCTTGAATCAAATTTGCATGTTTTTTTTAGTAAAAGACATAATCTATTATTATATAATATATGATTAACTTAAATAATAAACTTGTTAGATTTTTATACTAACAATGTCTATTTAATTTTTTTATTATATTTATTAAGTTCTTATATGAATAGAAAATAAAATTTAAAAGTTTTAAATTAGTTATTAAAATATAAAGTATTTATTTTTATAATTTAAATATATATTAATTTTTAATAATTTTCTATTTTATTTATTTTAGTTGATGATTTTTTTTTGTTTATTTAAGAGATAATTGAATTAATCCATTGATAATTAAATAAAAAAATAAATTTGAAGCTGTTTTTTAATTAAGCAAGAAAAGTTATTATATTTTTTTTTTGAATTAGCTAATTTAGAATATTAATTTTGTTTAATAGTAAATTTAAAAAATGAATAAAACAAAAAATACTCTAGCTTGAGACTATTCCAATTTAGCACTTGTTTAAAAGAAGAAACTTAATTAAAAGATAAATCTGAAGTTGTGAATAGTGACAACAAGTACAATATCTTCTTTGAGATCTTAAATAAAAAGTATTAAATAAGTTATCTAAGTGTTTTAACCAATTTTTGAAAGATATTTACTTTTAATAACAACTACTAGAATTTAGATTGGAATAGATAGTTTATAAGTTAATAGTAACATTTTTATCTCCTAAAATCCTTTCCAGATGTATAGGTATACTCTTGAAATAGTAAACTTATATAATTAGATAAGACTATAAGTGAAAAAGTAAGTTAACTTAAATAGATCTTGTAGTTATATAATTGGATATAAATTACTTAATAAAAATCATATGCTACTAGTACCTTTACATTTGAAATAAATAAAAAAAGTAAATAAAGGATTTTTTTGTATTTATAATAATTCTCTTAAATTATATTCTTTTTTAAAAATATTGATTAGTTGATATGTATTTATAATAAATAAATTATAGAAAAAATAAATAGTCAAATAAAAAAAAACAATTTGTATAAAGCTAATAGAAATTTTTTCAATAATAATAAGTTAAAGTATAATTTGAATAAGTTAAAAAAAATTTTAAAAAACTTTCTAAATTTTTTAATTTTTTTTTAGCAGTAATAAAAAATAAATACTTAATTTCAAAGGTTAAATTAATTAAATATCTAATAGAATAAAAGAAGAGAAAAAAAAACTAATTAATAAGAAAAAAATTTTTATAATATATATATAATAAAAAGTATATTAAAAAGATAACTTTTTAAAACTCTCTTCTGATTATGTTTGTTTTGTTAAAAATTTTTCTTTTATAATAATTTTAAGTAAGAAAAAATAGTTTACTCTTTTTATTACAAGTGAGCTTCAGTTCAAGAACTCAAGAACCTTTAATACAACTGATACAGTAGAATGGAACCTCTAATCAAAGTTTATTCAAGTTTGGAAGTCTTTCTTATCTTTTGATTATATAAGGAAAGATCTATGATAGTTCTTTATTCTTTTATTCTCTTGTATCCCTTCTTATTCTTATTCTATTATAAAAGTTATTCATATTATTATTATTATACTCACTAAAACAAATACTTTTCAAAACATATACTCAAATAGAGTTAGTAAGTCTATTGTTTGTTTCAAGTCAACTCACAAATATCACTTTATTATGGCAATATTTTTTGCATTATCTCAAATTCCTCAATATTTTTTCCTAGTCAAAAAACTAAAATCAGCTTATTCCATACAGATAATTAGTACTTATCAATTATTCAATTAGATTTTGCTTAAAAATCAAAACAAAAACTAAACCTATTCAAACTGATTTTGTATCATAACAATAATTACAACAATAATTATAACAACAATATCAATTACATGTCCACTAACAACTATAATAACAAATAACTTTACATATATTCTATTATCTATAATAATTAAAAAGCTAGAGAAATAAGACTACAAGCTTGTCCAGGAGCTTTCTTGTAAAAATAATTAATTTTCTACTTATAGATTTTATAGTTTATTTGATTTAGTTTTAATTACAGTTACATTTATTTTATTTTCAATTTTTATATATTTAAAAAATTAAAAAATTTCATAAAAATTCCTGAGTTGATAGATATAACCCCTATTCAGCTTTATCTAATACTTTAATATTGCTTTTAAAATTTTTTACAATATTAATTAAATAATGTTAAGTAAGCAAGCTAGCATTTAACTTTCTTGAAATAATGAAAAATATATTGTTTCTTTTATAATATATACCTTGTTATATACAATATCAAATAAAAAATCAATGTTTATCTATAAGGGAAATAAAAAAAATATATAAAAAATAAGAAACATGAAAGTTTGACTATTATTTCTAAAAAAATTTACTTATATATATTGAAAAGTTATAACAATTTGATTATTAATTTCAAAAATTTAAAAGAAGTAACAATTATAAATAATTATTAAAAGGTTTTAAAAATTTTTGAGATATTAAATTCAATATAAACTATTGAAATAATTTTTTAAAAATAAATTAATAACTTCTATATTAGAATAATTCAATATTTGAAAAAATTAATAAAAGAAAAAATTAAAACTTTTTTGTTTGAAACAGATATAAAAATAATATAAAAATTTATTTCTATAAATATAATTGCTAATTATCAAAAAAAAATTTTTTTTTCAAAAAATTGATATATATAAGAAAGTAGCTAACTTAAAATTTAAAATTACAAGTTTATATTAAAGTAACAATTTAAAATATAAATTAATAATAACTTTTAATTTAAATATAAAATACTTTTATATAATTTTTTTTTTTTAAAAAACAATATTTTTATTTTTTAAAAAAAATTATAAGATTTTGAAAAAATCTTAAATAATTGATATTATAAAACAATTAACAAATAATTAAATTTTATAAATAATATAAGAATTATAAAAATCTATAACTTCAATAATAAGTATTTTATAATTTTGAAAAATATTTAGCTTTAATACAATAACATTTTTATGTTAATGTTTTTTGATCAAAAATAAATACGTAAATATATTAGTTGCAGATCAATTAAAAGTTAAATAAATACATAATAATAATTATTAAATATTTTATTTTACAATAATTATTAAATATTTTATTTTACAATAATTAATCTAATACATTTCAAATTCAATCAAATTTCTTTATTTGGTATTTTTTAAAATTTAAATATTAGAATTTTTTTTTTCGATTTTTATTTTTAAAAAACTTTAAATCATTTTAAAGAAAAAAATACTGTGTATAACTCATAATCAATGGATCTTTAAAAAACAAAAAAAGATATTTTATGCAAAATTCTAAAGATTTAAAGAATGTTACTTTGAAAAGAATAGTTGTGGAATAATTTAAAGTTATGCAAATATAAAATTTAAATAAATAACAAGATGATATGACTAACAAATTATATTAGAATATTTGTTTGAAAAATATAACTTCAATTAAAAGTAAAATTAAATAAATTAATATATTAAAAAAAAAAAAAATCTTTTTTCAAATATATACAATACATGTATTTCTATATTGTAAATATCAAAATGTTTACAATTATCATTGAAAGCCGTCCTATGTTTTTGATATTTGATATTTGTATTTATTAATAGAATTTATAAATCTGTATTCGTTTTAATAAAATCTTAATGTTTCTAATTGATTAAAACTCAGATGCGACACTCGTGTTGGAGACTGCTCGTTTAGAATTTTACTTCGATGGTGTTATGGTGTAAGAATGTTAAGTCAGAATATTGACTTTATACCACGTCGTGAAACTTCACATCTTTTAAACAGGTCTACAAACATGATAGCCTTTAAAAATACTTGTAGAAAATTGAAAAAATTTCTCATCAAGAAACTACCGATTAAATAAAAAACGTTTTCGTTCTTTTGCACGCGGTATGTTTATATACATGCTATTTCATGAATTTGGTTTATAATATACAACTTAAAAATTTACCCATCTCATCTTTATAATAAAAATATAGAAGTAGATAAATAAATGAAAATAATGTTCCGATCTTTTCCTTTTGAATATTGAAAATTTTGTTGGAAAAGTGAGAAATAACAATGGTGTGGCGAATAAACGAGAATAAAAGTACAGATTCACACAAATAAATAAATTTTACAATATTTCATTAAAACGATAAAAATTATGTAGACTTTCCAGAGTCTAATAAAAATCAATAAAAAAGGAAATTAAACTATTTACAAGAAAATTGGGGTAATAATCCATCATAACGAATTTTCAGGTCTTGTAGTCGACTTGGTTCGATGGATAAAGGGTTTCATAAGAGGATGAAGGAAGGACTCTGCAAAGTAAAGGTAATATGAGGATTTAGAAATTAGTATATGTATATTAATTATTGCAATTTGCAATAGTCTAATACTTACTTTTCTTTGCCATAAGTTCTTTCATACTGTTTTCAAGCTCCAGTTTTGCTCTTCTTTCCTCTTCCAAGACATTTTCGATAACCTTCTTTTCTTCATAGACGTTGGATTTCTCGTGTTCAAATTCAACCGTTGTTTCGTCCAACCGAGAGCGCAAATAGGTTATTTGATCAGTGAGTTCGGAATTTTTATTTTTCAGAGTTTCAATTAACGTATTTGACGATTCAATGGTCTTTTCACTCTTTGTAAGTTCATCCTCGAGAGAATCGATGAGTATGCTCTTTGTCATGTTATCGCTTTCAATCTTGGCGATCTTTCGGTTAAGTTTTTGAACTTCTGAACTAATATCAGATGGAGTGCTTGGAGACTCCACAAAAGAATTAGGTCTCGATCGAGGTATCTTTGATGAATTTAACACGGGCAATCCGGATGTAGGCGTGGCAGATCCGGGAGTTGGTGGCAAAGGCTGATTTGGTGGTGGATTTGGAGGTGGGGTTTTAACAAGGTTTGCCGCTGCGATTGTCATGTTTGGTCGTGCTCTTTTAGAATCCGTAGACACCGATAATTGCGAGCTAACCGATAATCTGAGTCGATCGGAGGGTTCATTCTCAGCGACGGAAGCCATCCCGAATGAGGGGCGTCGACGTCGAGACGGTTCTTCAAGCAAACGTTTCTCAAGTTTCTTTTTCTCTTCGACGAGATCTCCCTTTTCTGTTTCGAGAACCGAAATCTTGCCTTTCAATTCTTCTATTGAAGAATTATTTGTAATTTCTAGTTTTTCAAGTTCACTCCTCAAAGCCTTAATCTCTTGACTTAACAACGCAGATTCTTCTTCAGCTTCTTTAACTTTTTCATTTAGATCACTGTTAACTTGTTGTAAATTCTCGTTTGCAGATGTTAAACCTTCTAATTTCGAGTTTGTTGTAGCCATCGATGCCGAAATTGTCATGTTTCTTTTATTTACTTCGTCGAGTTCGCGTTCCAATTCACTAATACGAAGTTTCTGTTCATCCGCGTTCAAGTCTGCCAATTCACATTTTTTTGCAGTCTCGGCATAAACCAATACCAAATTTTCAAGATCAGCTTGAACATTCTTGATTTGAGTCGTAAGATCTTCGTTGGTGGTTAGTTGTAATTCTTTTTCGGCTTTAAGCTGTCGGTTAATTTCTTCCAATGATTCAACTCGATCGTGATTTAATTTTGCCTCACTCTGCGCTTTCTCAAGTTGCACCGAAAGTCGTTCTGTCATTTCCGAGTTTCTCGTGCCGAGTTCTAAAAGTTCATTCTTGGCTTCTTCCGCTAACCCTTCTAACTGCGCGCATTTTTTCTTGAGCTCGTTTACTTCTAGATTGCCCTCAGTGAGTTTCGTGGACTCGATGTTTCGCATTTTTTCCTTCATTAGCAAAAGCTCTAAACTTAAGTCTTGGATTTTTTGTTTATCCTCGTCTCGTTCTTTCATAGCATTAGACAACAAATTCGTGAGACCCTCGGTGCTCTCATTAGACCTGACGCTTTTCAACTCCTCTTTCAAGAGTTCAACATAATTCTTCTGCTCTTCGGCTGATTTTTTTAAACCCGACAATTCGATTTCAAGAATGTGATTTGCATTTGTAGAATCATTAAGCTCCGATCGTAATTGTTTTATTATTGTTTTTTGTTCCAACTCCATATTTTGCAAAAGTTTGATTTCGGACCTTAAATTTTCAGATTCTTTTTGTGATTCCAAAATTTTAAATTCCAACTCTTTGATCTCGGCATTGAGCTTATATGTCACCGTGTTAAAATTAATGTCAGCATCGGATTTCTGTTGTTGAAGGGACCGCACTTCATTTTCAAGATCAGAGATTTTGCTTTCGTGCTGTTGTTGTATGTAAGTGTCCAGGGACCGCAGACTCTCCAACTCCTTACTAATAAGCATTTGCTGCCTTGTTTCGATATCCTTAATTTCTCGAAATTCTATTTCTGATCTTTGACTCTTCATCCTTGATTTCAGCAGGTCTACCTTGTTTCTCAATGTCAAATACTCCAAATTTGACTTTTCCAACTTAATTTCAAGGTCATTAATTGTTTGTTTGTAAACATCCGAAGATTCCTTTGCTAGAATCAACTCTCGCCTAATTCTGATCAAATCTTGCAATTGTTCATTATCATACATGCCAGCGTCACTTTGTGCAGATATTTTGGATTCTAATAAACTAATTTTTTCCTTGTATTCTGATTCAATTGTTCGTAAATTTTCTATTTCCCGTATCAATCCCGCCTCCCTTTCATCAAGTGTTCGTATCTTTTCTAATGCAGATTGTTCGTTAAATCTAATTTTTTCTAATTCCGCTTTTGTATTCTCTAATTCTTGTGTTTGCACCTCTCCTTCAGCGCTTGATTTATTTGTCAGCTGAGCTTGCAAATCATAAATTTGTACTTGCATTTCGTCTCGTTGACTTTTAATTTCAACAAGTTGTTTTCTGTATTCCTCCGCCTCCGCCTCTTTATCTTCAATTCTCTTTTGCAAATCTTCTTGTTCTACAAAATCTCTTTTTAATTGGTCATAACGTTCATACTTGAGCTTAAGATCTTTCAAAAATTCTAGCTGGGTCTTTAAATCCTGCATTAACGATTCCTTGTCACTTGAATTATCATTTTGAACGCCATCCATGCTGTCCGAGTTTCCGTCGCTGCTGGAATCTGACGTGCTGGAATTGCTAGAAAATTCGCTACGAATGGCAAGTTCCTGTTGCAGTGCCGCGAGTTTCATTTCAAGCGTGTCAACCGATTTCTGCGTCGAGTTTATTATGCCTTCATCTATTACCGCTGCGCTGTCTCTTTCTCGTCTTCTCAACTCTCCGGAGAGCGATTGAGTTTTCCTATGGATTTCTTGTTTGAGAGAATTATACTCGTCGCTATATTCATCTTTAGAGAGCTCATCGAATCTCATTGTGGCCGGCAGAGAAGCTCTGACGGGAGCGATTGTCGCGGCGAACGGTGAGAATCTTGTCGGCGAGTTCAACATCAATGTGCTCGAAGGTGAAATTGGAGTTATAGGTGTTGACGGTAAGTCTTCAGCTGAGTCGTTGTAATTGTTATTCATCACCAATCTTGCTTCGTTTAACTTGGACTGAGATAATTGCATTTTTATATCTTGCAACTCTCCGAGGCATTCTTGGTACTTGGATTTGATTTGAGAAAATTCAGTAACAGTTTTCTCATGCGTTTGTTGAAGCTCGGATAATTTTGTTTGCAAATCTTCTGCGCCTTCTGTGTTTCCTCGATTCTCTTCCGTCTTTAGTAGTTCAAGAGGACCGGATGCTTCATCTTCATGTAACTTTGATCTTTTAAGATCATCAAGCCCGAGGACTAGTTCATTGACGCGCTCTTCGAGCAAGGAAATTCTGTTTTCACGTTCCAATATCTCGTTCAGTAAAAATTTCTTGTCCTTTTCACCATCAGAACCATCTCCGTACACCAACTTCTTTTCCAGCTCAAGGAACAAGTCACCTCGCTCCTTTAATCTAATTTCCAACTTCTCGACTCTCTTACTGAATTCCAAGATCTTTTGGTCGCTTTCTACTAATTGACTCTCCAGTGCCTTTATCCTATCCCCGTTGATCTCTCCCTGCTTTCGGTAATGTTCTTCGTTGGCCCTCAACCTGTCTTCTTCCTCCTTCAACTTTTTAACGCATTCTCGTAATTCCTTTATGATTTCCTGGTCCTTTTTTTGTTCCTCTTCGTACATCTCAATTTTAGATTCAAGTTCCTTGATGTGTTGCACAAATATGACGTCTTTATTAGAGAGTTCCGAAATTTTCATTTTTAGTTCGTCAATTAGTCTTAGGTTGTCAGAATTAAGTTGTTCCGCGTACTCAAGCCTCGACTCTCGATCAGACATCAACGAGTCCGCGTGGGCTAAGGCCGCACGGCTTAGGGCGAGTTGACTCTCAAGTGCAGATATGGACTTTTCGTATTCTTCTATGACCGGTTCCACGACTTCCTGGAAACTCTGTTTTTGTAACATGAACCTTGATTTGTCATTGACCACAGGTGGAGGACTTGATGACGCTTCGTCACCATCATCCACCTTGGCACTTCTGTGAATTCCATTAGAATTAGATATTGACATTTGAACGAATTTTTGGCTAAAATTGTCATCATCATCATCATTTACAATTGGCTCTTGAGTTGATGTACCGTTTATTGATGCCGATAAATGGATGGAAGGTTTCTTTAATAGGCTGTGAGATGCGACACCGTTAGCATTGTTGGGAGCAAGTAATAACGATGAATGGTCAAGGGAATTATTGGTAGTCAATTGCGTGGGGGTGTTTCTTCCCGAGCTACTCGATCCGCACGCGCTACTTCTACCACTTGTCGATCCGTTGGACGTAGCCAACGCTAAGGCACCGCCGCTCTTCAACAACTTAACCTCATTTCTCAGTTTTACAACCAACGACTGTACATACTCCAAGTCCTGCCACCCAGCTTCTTCCTGATTCACGACCGCATTGTTTTTAATGTTTCTTGCTCTGTTGGCGTACTTTAGCGTGTTCACCGTTTCATTCAGGTTGAATTCCGCAGGTGAAACACATGCGATCATTAGAGTTTGCGCATTTCCTCCCAAGGAGTCCTGCAATAGTCTGGTGAGCTTCGAGTCGCGATAAGGTATGTGAGTTGTGTGTTTGGCCTTGTTTGGATCACCCAACGCAGAAATTACATTTCCGAGGGCCAAAAGACCAGAATTGATGGATATGCCCTCTTTCGCACGATCTCCTACCGCGGATGTTCGCTTTAGCTATAGAACAATGAATCAATCTTTTGAATTAGCAAAGGAAATCGACGATTGGAAGAGAAATCGCGAGGTTGATTAGATCTTACCCTCTCGCTGCCAGCCAAGTCCACGAAGTGGAATTTACTCGTGACCGTAACAGATTCGCCAGATCCCTCGTCAAATTGTTTGTTCAGTCGACCTGTGCTTGAAACAGGTCGAATTCCAGACTTCGCTAACTCGGTCATTTTTGATGGAGGTGGTGATGGTGATGATGAATTTGAGGATGCGACATACTTTTGCTGTGTCATCGTCACACTGAATATTGCGTGAGATCTCGAGGATTGCGCATTCATCTGTGTAGCACCCACCTGTCGATTTTGGGAGCCCCTTGACAGATGACTAATCGATCGAGCAAAACGAAAATTTGATGAACGAGTTGATCGCAAAGCCACCGAATGCGCAAGAAAATATTCACATACCTCATTAATTCATCAACTCCGTTAACCTTGATCTCCTGTAGACCGCTCCACAAAATGTTTCCTTTCAGATCCTCTCTTATGGTGACCTGCGATCGAGTATCACCATCACCAAGTAGATCGATCAAATCTTCGTTGTAAATTTCGATGAACGACACTTTTATTGAGAATTTATTCGAACGATATTTTGGTTCGTTGGTTTGATTGAAAAGCGTGGTCATCGCTCGAGGTATTATTCCCTTGGATTCAAACGGTATAGATGAATTGTCGGCCGTGCCCATGGTGTGAGTTTTCCCAGATGATGTCTGTCCGTAGGCCAGGACCGTGACATTATAACCTGGGTTTCCGTCGTGAGAAAGAAAAAATAAATAAGATTAACTAAGTTGACCTTGAATGGGTAAAATTAGCACGCGAGACTCCTGAAATTAAGTATGCACCTTCCAGAAACTTATCAACCAACTTTACAATAGCCTTCTCGTAAATATCTTGTTGCGAGGATTCCGGACCGAATACATGATCATAACTGAATGCCAGTTTCTTTTCTGATTGCACGACCACCGAATTCGGTGGCACCACGGTTATTACTTGACGTTGAAATCGTGTGGGTAAGGCAGCTGCATCTCCATTCGTCATTGGCCGTATTCTTACGGCTAATGCACGCGTAAAAAAAAAAAGAAGAATGAGTATGGAATGGTAAATGATAAATCGTTTTCTTTTCCTTGTTCGAGGTGGCACTCCCCCTCGATCAAGTTTAACCGCGTCTCTCATATTGATAATACTGACCAACTTGTACTGATGACTTTTCTGTTCCATCATCTTTTGAATTCGTCATCTTCTTTGATATTGTGTAGGGTGAAAACGGCTATCTTCAATGTGATTTTTTTTTTTTAATTGTGAAATTTTCTCAGCCGGTAAGAAAACGACCAATTTGCAATTTCTAAAAATGAAAGTCCAACTATTATTATCCAACTTTACCGAGGAATAGGATAATGTATGTGTATGTGAGTATGATTGGGGTACTACTCACTTGGTTGATGTCCTTTTTTTTCCCTTTCAGTAGAAAGTAGGTTTGTAGTTGGGTGAGGTATTACCTTTAATAAAGGTCGTTATAAATACAAAAGTGTCCTTGACTATGTTGTCTTTTAGTATACGCTTTTGGTTTGCAACTCGTATCGTTTTTTTTATCGTACAATTATTATTATTATTTTCGTCAAATTTAATTTCTTGGTCGAGAAACTAAAGTCGTCGTCAAGCGGAAAGATTTCTTTTTTTATTACAGAATGGACGTTCACCATAAAAGAAAAAATTTTTGAATATCTCCTCGGATAATGGAATAATGGTGAGGATTGGGAGTGAGTGAGAAGAGAAAGTCAGTCGTATGTTTGATGCGTGATAAATTTTGATTTTATGTTATTCAAATGTCGAAAAAAAAAAATTGGCGAAAAAAGAAAAATGGCAAACGTGATTTGATTCTTCTTGATTTTTTTTTTTTTGAATAGGGACTTAAATTATATTATTATATTATCCAAACAGGAAATGGTGAAGAAAGAAAAAAAAAAAATTTTTTTTTAAATGCTAAGTTTGGTCGACGGTCGACGGTCGTAGTGTGTAACTATAATGAAAAAAAAAAATTAAAATTGAATTATTCTGTGTGCACATGAGCAATAATAATATAAAAAAAAAAATCTGATTTAGTACACTTCATATTATACTCTGGAAGTGTAAATACGCAAATGTATTTCCTTATTACGCTCGTATGTATGCGATAATGCGCAGAGCACATTGTGTAATCACAATACGTAATCCAAATGAAATTTATTGTAAAGCTTGTGATTTATAAAAGCGGAGAATCCCTCCAGCATATGCGTGGTGTCTACATGTATAAGTCCGAATTGGTGGAATCCTGGGCAGAACCAAGAATTTTTTATTTATACGTATTATGTGGGATGAGCAACGAATTAACCGTTATTTTCGTAATAGTGATACTATATTAATAACATCATTCCATATACAGGAGTCGTGATGCAAACTAATTTTTGCAGTGACGACGTCGCAGTGGCACTAAACAAGAGAATAACGCATACAGGATAAATCATTTGTTACGGTATACCGTGGTATATTTGTTTATATTTTGTAAGTTGCTTGTGTGGATGTTGATTTGATCACTTATTAGTCGAAGAGCTAGTAAATCGGAGATGGAAATAACTGGTTGCTTTTTGACAATATTTTTTTTTGGTATTTCCACGTCTTCCAACGTCGATTTCTTGTAACGAAGAAAATAACCAATGGTGATGCCGCAACGTAGAGAAATCCGCAGTTGGAAAAGTGAATCTCGTCCGAGAACTTTCGAAAATTTGTGATTGATCTCAACATCATCTGAAACACAATGTCGAAACATTGGGTGCCATCGTATTACGTACGCACGCACTTATTAATGAAAGGCGCAACATGTGCGTAGCCCAAGAAAGATGTTTTTCTATCATGCATACAACACGTACGTTTAAAAATGTGTAATGGTTTTCATAACACGTATGCGTCGTTGTCAACCGCCGTCTGTCAACCGCCGTCTGTGAACTGCCGTCTGTGAACCGCCGCCTGTGAACGGTCGTCCGTGAACCGCCGCCATGTCGCTTGTATATTTTTTTCGGGGGGAAGAGCCTCAGGTTTCCGGAAGGCGAATCGCACGAATAAACTCATCGATTGGTGTCCCCGTTGGGTAAGCAAAGTGTGAAACCTTTTTTGACATGCATGTTTGGCCTCATAATATTTAAGCGTGCAGCGCAATCGATGTATTCCCCTCCACTTGTTAGATATGATTGCACAGGAGACAACTACAACAAACAAAAGGTACGCATGGGCGTGGACGTGTACGAAGAAAACTGCATGGAAGCGTGAGATGGGCAAAGGAAAGCAGATATTGGTGTGCGGCTGACCATCGTGAATGTAAACAAGATGGTGAAAGTCTAATACTGTACCGTATTAACATCAGCGAAGGAAGGTCCGAATGTTATTATTAGAATGATTTGCATTGCACAGAAGAACCTTATCGAAAACAGGTTTGTCGGCATCTTTTTTTTTTTTCTCTCTTAACTAAAACTTTCTCTTACTTCAATTTATTTAAAGATGCATCCTATCTTCGATCAAAACAGCCCGCCATCAATTATCAGTAAGACAGGTTTGAATA
>CAJVPV010000509.1:0-21350 GCA_910591835.1 Acaulospora morrowiae | reverse complement strand
CTATTGTTGTAAATTTTATACTTAGTTAACTTTGTAAAAATTGAATCAACAATTAATAAAGATCACAATTTGAGACGCGCCTCGCAAAAAAAAAAAATAAAATAAAAGTGCAACAGTACTTCAATTAAATGGAACTATCAGCATAATGCATCTAATGATTTTATCTGAAGCATCTATGGCTTTACAATTAGTATTGTTATACTTATTTTTTTTGTTTGATATTTTTTTTTTTTCAATTTTCAATTTTTTATAGTCTTAAATATAAACCTGAGTAGGTATTCATAGCTGTTTGACACTATTTAGAATGTATATTAGTTTTAATATTTTCCATGTCACTTAAATAGTTTCTGTAGGCAAGCTAGCATTAGACTTACTGATCAATTGGTTATATGAGAGATGTTGTCACTTTCTATATATAAAATAATTTTAAAATTTTATAATAATAAAAAGATAATGTTTACCTACTTAAAAAAAAAAAAGAATTAAATCTAAAATTAAAAGAAGTTCTGGAAGATTGTCTTGAAATATTTTTTTACTTTTTTAAAGAAACTCATAATAGTGTTACGGTGAAATGCGGCGAGTCTATTGCTTCTGTTCTGTCTACATCATATTATGTTAGAGAATGGTTTCTCCTCAAAAGAGATGTGTATATTTGGCTCGAGTTTAACAATGATGCAGGTCGATCTGTTGATCATGCATCGTAACTGCCAACCTCCTGCATAATTACTCCTTTGTTTAGTGACACTCTCAAGATAGATAGCCTTTTTAGTGCACAGTGCCTATCCTCCTTGATTGTCATATTTTTATATCGTCATCTTTTTTATTACCCTTTTTTTTTTCTTAAAAAATAAAAATTTTTTCACCTCTTAGGATCACAGGATCATTCGGGTGACAGTCTGAATATAGGCTGACTGAGATCTTTCAAGGCATAGTCTTTAACGTCTAGTTTTGAAAGGGAGCAACTTTTTATTCCCGATGATCACATTTAGAGAGTTTAGATTTAAAAAGTCTAAGATAGTTAATACCACGCAGTAATAGCTTAATGAACCTACTCCCTTGTAATGAAATAGTTAGTAAATAGCTAAATCATATGGGCAACACAGTGGTCTTGATACTAAGGATTCAAGAATCACGTACAAATCTAAATTTATTGACAGGTGTTTTGCAAATCATGTGACAGTTTAGCTTTAGTATAGTATTTATATTGTACTACTGTTTTCCAAAATTGGATGAATAAACGCAACTCTTGCAGTTTGATTAGAGGCAAAAAAAAAAAAATAATCACCCTTGGCTTCTATTAGGGTGATAACATGATTTTTTATGCTGTCAACTAGTTTTGCTGACATATTATTTGAGAAATGGTTTCATTCTTTTCCTAGTTTCCTTACTAATGTCTTTAAAGACTTTATTTTTTTTTTGCAATATTCATTTTCATAATTGCCCAAACATTTTCTATAGGGTTTTGATTCGATAACATTAATGGCCAGGGGAGAACTTCAATATTATTTTCTTGCTTCCAATGTTTAATAAGATTTGAACAATACTTAGGATTACTATCTTCCTGAAACATTTACCCTATAGAATTATTACCAAAAAGTCAAATTGCAGAAGATAGAAATCTAATTTATAAATCTTAACCATTAATTCTACATTTAAGTTCTGATGAAAATAAATTTACTGACCAAATGCAGAAGCTAAAAAACACTTTCAAATATATATCTTTAATGGATACTTTATCAAATGGAATATTTTTCTTCTATTGGAAACTGTTATACCATTCTTGATTATTGATTTAAATAAAAATACTTTTATTTGAAAAAATAATTTTATTCCAGTTATAATCTTTATATGCTCTTGCCTACTTTAGTTAATTTGTTTGGTGCCTATCTATGAGTAGAATTTTTAATAATTGTGCAAAGAATTTATTTTCTTCTTTATGAAGACATCATTTAATAGTTGTCTCACTTACTTCAACATGATGTTTTCTTATTTTCTGTTGAATTTCAATAACTGTTATATCATTTTTTTTTTACAAAATTAATAATTATGGCATCTTACTTTGGAGTGGTGATCCTTTGCTATTCAGATTTTAGTTTGTCACTTAAGTCCTTATTTTCTTCCTATCTTTTAATCTAATAATGAACTATTTTTTCATCACAGTAAACCTGTTTTGCTGTTTTACTTAATAACAGCTTGGGACCTTTCAAATGAATACATAAAAAAATGATTTCATATTGCTTATTTAAAGGAAGAGTCATTTTTTACAACCAAAGTTTATTAATTATTCAATAGCTGATATGTTCTACCTATCAAAATTTAAAAGACAAAAATCAATCAATACTTATGATAAATATTGTTTTCAAAAAATTTAAAAAGTCTGCATAAAATCGACAAGAAATTAGGAGTGGGAATACTTATGGTGGTGACTGTATATAAATGATTTCACACTAATTGCAAACTTCAAGTCCAAACTAGAAAATCTTCTAGAAACAGCAAATTAGTTCTTCAAAATTAATAACTTATCCTGCAACAAAGACAAAACTAAAATAATTAACAATATTTCAACCAAAAACAATTTATTCTGACATATTATATTTGATAACTATTCCATTCAAGTTTTTAAGTCATGTAAAAGCCTAAGATATCTGGATATCCAAATCTCTTCTCATAATATACTAAAAGCAAATAGAAAGAGTTTTGAAAAAACAACTAATAAAATTTTGAAAGAACTTACTCATTGGAAGTGAAAAAGAGAGATTATACAGAAAATAGCCAAGTGAATAGTCATTGGAAAATTTAAATACTTTCTCCTAATATCTTATTTTCACAAAACTCTGCTTAACAATTTTCAAAAGAAAGTCAACAGACTTATTAAATCTGCTTACAGAATCTTTTTAAAATGTTTCAATAGGATCTTAGCAAGTGAAGTAGAATTGAAGATTTTTCTGCTTAAGGAAAGACAAAGATCCTTACTAATTAATAATTTGATAGCTAAACTTACAATTTTATCAATCAACAAATATTTTCATAAAGATATTAAATCAATTAAAAAAAAAAGAGACAATCTGGTTTTGTCTGTTGTATAGCTCAGAAAAATTCAACTAGGACAATTAATTTTAAATGCAGCACTTGTAGTAAAAGGCTTTAAAATTTAACTATATCCAGTATTATGTCCTTTTCACCTTGACAATGTTCAAAACTCAATAGGCTTACTTTTCAAAAATTTTAAAAGACATCACAAAAGAACAGTTATATATACAGCAAATGTGCTAAACATCAGATTTATCAACTAGCTCCTCAAATTAAACAATACTATCAAGTTTACCTGGCAATAACTTATGTTTTGCACAGGAATTGCAAGATGTGATCCAGAACCCAGTTGGTTTAAAAACTTTACCAATTTCTCAAATCTTAGGTAATTCCATGGCTCCATCCTCAATTCAAAACCTCTTTTTTGAATTGTTAATCCAAACTGAGCTATAGTTAAAACCTATAAAAAATATTTGAAATTAGAAAAGTATACTATTAAAAGGCAAATACCATCTTATAAATCAATTTAACAATTTAATTAAGTGTCCAGGCTGTTTATTAAACACTTTTTGCAACAACTCATGCCTTATTCTCTTTATTAGCTCATCTATATCTTTTCTATAAATATCCATACAAAGTTCTCACTCACTAAAATTCTATCTTAATAATCTGCTAGAATAAGTTCTAAATACTTCTCAAGTTCAAAAAAAATCACTTTAATACATATATCTTCAACTTAATTTACCAACATTATCTCAACTAACAAAACTAGAACAATCACATCTCTATTCAATTCAAGCTTACAAAAATGATATCATAATTAACAATTATCTTATTATATCTTCTTATTTTAGCACTTCAATTTTCAATATTCTTTTAACTATATATGACATTATTCAATAGTATCAAGACTTAACAACTATTGAAATTAAAGACAACAGAAAAATTATTCAAGAAATTTCAGATAATTCAAGAAGAATGGTTAAGTACAATTACTCTTTTATTATTTCAAGTATTAATACCTTAAGTTTCCAAAAGTCAATTTCATTTCAATTTACTAAACCTAAATCAAAACTCAAAACTAACAATACCATATATTGAAATATCTCAACATTTCATTTTTCTGAAAACCTACAAATAAACAACAGTAATCTGGGCAGTAGTATCATATGGTTAAAAAGAATTTTAAGGTTAATCAAGATCTATATAATATGTAAAAGCATATCAGTAATGGAAACCTTTGGAGAAATTCTTAGTTCTTATAGCCTTAAAGTACTTACTAAATTTTCAAGTGCCTCAAAAATTTAAGAAACAACTCCTACAGTGATTTAATATCTTTTAGGATCAAGATTTTCTCAGAAACTCTTCCAACTTGAGCCTTTTTCAACCAATTATATTTAGAACAGTACCTAGATTTTTTCTGTCCAAGATGTAAACTCAGAATTGAAAATATAAGACACATATTCAAATGCATTGAGACAAATGAGCAAACAATTCAAATTATCAATATTATAAATAGTATACTCTAATCAGCA
Source organism: Acaulospora morrowiae (assembly GCA_910591835.1). Lineage (NCBI taxonomy): Eukaryota > Fungi > Glomeromycota > Glomeromycetes > Diversisporales > Acaulosporaceae > Acaulospora > Acaulospora morrowiae. The sequence continues at coordinate 16,785 of CAJVPV010000509.1, read as the reverse complement.
AAAATAATATTCCAGTTGATCATATCTAATAGGTAGTTAAACTGTCTTATGGAGTTACCAGCAAGATTTTTGTTATAACTGATATTGATACCTGGATAAAAGCAGTTTCAAAAGTATACTTTTTTTTTTACAATTTTGTATGGAAACCAAGGTGCAACACAGTAAACACTTCTTATTTTATAGAAATAATTTGAAATCAGAATTTTTATTGATTTTGCAAGAACTTCCCAATCAAGTCTTATATATGGTTTTGAAAATTAAAACCAAATAAAATTGCAAAGAATTACATATGGTTTAGAACACTATTAAAAATAATGGTGGAATATATTTCACCTATTAAATTTAATATGAAAATCGAATACAGAATTAAAAAAAATTGTTAGAATCTTTAGTCTTATAGTCACTTTTGCCAATTCTCAAATTTCAACTCAAAATAAGATAATACAACTATAGACCTTCCATCTATCATTACAGATAAATTTATAAATAGTAACTTCAATTCATCATTATGTTTAAAAATTTTAATTTCCAATATTAACCAACTTATTATTAATAACCTTTAAGTAGATATTTATAACTAATCGACACCTTCTATAATATGTAATGGTTTTAATATTAATTTTTCTTTACCGCATAGTAGGTTAATGTAGGCAAGCTAGCATTAAACTTATTAACTTAATATGTTATATAAGAGATATTGTTATTTTTGTTATATAAAAATCTGAATTTTTTACAATTAATAAAGTAACAATATTTACTTATCAATAAAAAAAAATTCTTATATTTATTTTAAAGAAATTATAAATACAAAGTTTTATATTAATATTTTGTAAAAACACAAATTAAAAATTATTGAATTATTTGAAAATAACTTTTATTTTTAATATAATAATAATTCAAATATACAAGCAAAATTGTTAAAATATTTTTAATAGAAATTTTTTTAAAAATTATTGATTATTCTTTTAATAGTCCAGACTTTAATTTTATTGAAAATTTTTAAATTGTTATTAAAGAAATATAGAATTAAAATTATTTAAAATTATTTTAGAATTAGAAGAGTTTATAATAGAAGAATGAAATAAAATTCTAAATAAGATTTTAAATAATTTTATAAATTCAATGAAAGAGAAATATGAAATAATAATAAAAAAAAAGATAAATAAATAATTATTAATTTTATATTAATAAAATCTCAAGTATATTTTCAATTTTATTTTGATATATTTTTTATTAGTTTCTATACAGTAATTTTAAATAATAAACAAATAAATAATCTTAAAAGTTTTGTTACTATATATGATAATTACCTGATTACAGTAGCTGAAAATAATCAATTATAATTAAATAATGAACCATATCAAATATAGAATACATTTCAACAGGTAACCATTTGATCTATACATAATTAACAAGATCAAAGCTAATTTTTTATTTTTGTAAAATGAATAGCGAATAAAAATCTGACTTATTGAATGATATAAATTATTGAGAGGTTGAATTTAAGGAAGGAATTTTTTACTAGTCTTTTAAAAATTTGGTATACAATGTTAATGGCAAAATTAACTGTAGGCATGGCTAAAGAAATTACAAATAGTAGAGGAGTTGTGTGTCTCTCTGAACAATATGTTAATAATAGTACTCCAATGCTTTGGAAATACATGAATGGTCTAAGCTTCATCATGCAAAACATCATAATACTAGGAGCCCAAAGTGTGCTATTGGAAATAATTGTACCTGAACAATTGAAAATACAAGGAAGTTTGCAGAAAAAAGGTAGATCTTTGCCTATTAACTGAATATATTATTAGACAAGATACTCTTGAATGTCAGTACAAAGAAGGCCATGGGTTAAAGGCTTTAGCAAAGAATATTCTTAAGGGAACTTAATGTCAAAAGTGTAGTATACCAAGAAAAAAATGTGTTATACCAGATCAAATATTATCACAGTACAAGGACTTATTACATCAGAACAAGAATATACCCCAATCCGAAGACATGATACACAAAACAAAAAATGTAGTCAATGACAATTCAATATTAATATAGCAAATAATATTGCACAAGAACGAGGTGGTAAGTGCCGTTCTACAGAACATGAACTCTTTATCAAGTTAAAAATATGAGAATATGATACTCATAATGTGCTGTTGATTTTCCTTGTGGTCTTATGGAAGTTGGTGAAATCGCTAACATTAGAGATATTTATCTTTCTACAGAATATATAAATCTATGCAATAAATGTGTAATAAAGGTCATAAATTTTATGACAATTTTAATAGTACTGTATTAAGCATGTTAAATATTGGTGCCCATATTTCTTAAATAAACATGAAACATATAGTGGCAAAGTCATAACCAACATTCTTGGTCAACCTTCCAGCATTCGCCGACCTGGTTTCTTGAGATCCTCGAGGACTAGAACTCGACATCTGTTATCCACAGTATGGACTTGCTATAGAGGTATAAGGCAAACAACATGAGCAACACGAAAAACACTTTCACAAATATCCAGAATAATTTGAAATGCAACTGATACATGATAAGATCAAAAAGAACTTTACGAAGAGGCTCTATATGAAAATGGCCTAATGTTTTTTCGAATAATTTTTTACGTAATAACAATCTCAGCAAAAGCTTGCACAAACAAAAATCGGTGGAAAACGTTATTACTTTGATCGCATAATTGACATGTCCAGCACATCAACTTTAGCTTTGTCTCGTAATAAAATCTGATTATTTTCAGAAAAAATTCGATTAGTATATATGAATAATGAATGCATAGGCAAATCCAAACTCACCTTATAATTACAGCAATGTCATGGAGGCATATGTTGCTTGCGAATAGAATCTTCGTTTCGGGAAAATTAGCAACTACAGTATTGTATCCTCGATTCGGAAAAATTAGCAACTGTTGTATGATAAGAATTTTCCGAACGGTACTGCGGATCGTGTGATTGAAACATAAAAAAAAATCATCTTTCTAATTTCTTCAATAATGTCTTCCAAAATAACTCAACACTTTCGTAGGGCCGTTTTTCCAATTTACTTCGTTAACCATCGAGTACGATGCCTTCAGTCGCCAAGTCTTATGTTGAGGAACTTGAGACCTGACTTATCTCAATTATCACCTTTGAGACCTTATACAAACTCTTCACCCTCCCCCCACGCATCTCTCGAAGAGTCTAAATCGTCCTTCTACATGAAAAAATCCACAAAATACATTGCAAAACGACTTCGAGTATAAGATTTACTGCTGTTTGTTATGCATTTTCGATCAAGTTTCAACACCTTTTTATTATTTTCAGACTGCTATATCAGCGAACATAAAAGTAACTGGCCTTGTTGGTCTTATATCTGTGGACCTTCTATATGCTTGGTATCGAAACAGATGTAACGAACGCCTTCTCAACGAAACTGTGGAAAAGGGAACTCGACCCGAAATTAACGTTTTAGGTTATGAACTTGTTTCTCGACCTCTAGTAGTAGATCGCCTTAAAAAAATTTTTCAACCGCATAGAAATCATTTTTTTAATCACATGATTTACGGTGAACCTGGATCTGGGAAAACTACGCTGACAAGAATTGCATCGAATGAAGTTGGACACGGAGTTATATACGTTGATGTTCCTGCGAATTTCAATGAATTTGGTGAAGCTTTCAGAAAAGCCATTAATTTTAGATTTGATGAAAGGATTTCTTTTACGGAACAGCTGATGCGAAAAATATTAGGCAAAACTAATGGTAAGTTTTCATTACTGCTTTATAATTTATTTTGTTTTGATACTTATTTTTCTTTTTGTTAGATAAACTTAAGGTCTCTGAATGGGAGAGAGCTCTAAAGGCCTTTAAGCGTGCTGGTGCGGTGTACAAAGCAAAGCACAATAAACCACCGGTTATTGTTTACGACAATGTTGGTCGGTTGGTTAATAAGAATCCAGAAATCCTTGATATCCTTCAAGATGATGCCAAGGATAATGTTGATGACAGAAAATACATCACTGTGTTTATCAGTAGTGAGTGGAATGTCCCGAGAAGAATGCAAGGTAAATACTAACAGGTTTTTTGGTTCTCTTATTTACAGGCATATTCATAATCAATATTCTTTTACTTCTAGCACGTAGTTATTGTTCACGTGCAGAAAAACCAATCGAAATTGGTGACCTCTCCAGGGAAGAATCATTAGATTACTTGATCAATAAGTGTGGAATCAAGACTGTCAAGAAGGGCAAGGTAGATACCTCAGAAGCAGAAAGATTATTTGATTTGGTTGGTGGACGCATTTTAGATCTGAAGTGTGTAGCAGATAAATATCTGGAAGGAGAATCCATTGAAGGTAGAATTAGTTGATATTTTCAGTACATTATGTGGTTCTGTATCTGATTACCGTTTTAACCAAAGATTTTGTTGTTTGCTCATTATTTAAATATATTCGTTGCCTTTTTGCAGTTATTGAACAAAATATTTTGATAGAAGTCGGAAAAAAAATCAGAACTGCAAAACTTCTTGAAAACGCTAAACATTATGAAGTAGGAAAACGTATCATCAATGCTTTGTTGCTTTCTAAAGAACTTAGCCTTACTACATTTGAGGAGTTTTTCAACAAGCCCGAACAAGCCAAAGAAGTCTTGAAAACCAATGTATTCACGTATCATCCAGAAAAAAATACTGTAACATTTTATTCTCGCTCAGTAGAATACTATATTCAGAAAAATTCTACTATGTTCATTAAATAGACTTACCAGGCACTTAATGTTATAACTACATAATAAAGCTTTATTTTACATTTCATAAAAGCAAAATTTTATTGTTTTAAATGAATGTAGAGAGAGCCCTAACCCATAAAATGAGAATTCCTCACTGGTTTGCTATCGATTAAAGCACCTATTTTATCCAAGTTACTGCTTTTAAATTATTAATCCTATGATAATAATTTTGTTATCTATATTAAGCTTTCCCACCCCAATATTAAGAATATCAACGGCTAGGTTCGATCCTTTGAATAATGGCATAGCGTCAAATTCAGTTGCAACTCTAGCAAAATTTTTATGATAGTTTTGAAGAACTTGTTCGATCTCACCATGTCTCGCAGTAAAAGTATTAAGGATTGTCAAGATTCTTTGGACCTTCACTATAAATTTTTCGTCGCGTGAGGTTTGTAAAATATTTTATTTCCTCAAATCATTAATTATTATCAATTTATTTATAGACTTGGACGGTAAAGGACCCGAAATTGCCTGAAGTTTTCACATCTTGCGTGTTAATTAGATTCATGATTGTTTGTTCTTGTCATATTGAAATCAGCAATCGGACATTTGTTACTCATACCATCAACTTCAACAATCATCACAAATGTAGGACAATTCAAATAATCAATTAATCCTCTAACCTGATTAATTGCTTTTTGCAATAAATAACCTTTCCTTCGATCATTATTCTTAGATTGACAAACATATAAATTAACCACTTTGTGGCTGTAAGTGAAAGTAATACAACACAAAAACCATATAACTGTTTATTTTATTTAGTATAAACCTCTTATCTTTTAGAGAAAGTGTTTTACTTATCAAAAAAGCTCGGTTCCGATATAAATCCCAAAATCAGAAAATTTACATAGATTGTTATATACACATGTTATGTAGTATGGTCACGCTATCCACTTGCTATTTTTTGATAGAAACTATTTTGTGGAGGTATTCATAATTATTCTTGAAAGCTTCATCAGCTGTAAGTTTTTTATTATTGGTATGGTATAACTTATTTCAATGTTAAAGATATTAAGAATGTGATATGAGATAAGTAAATATGATATATAATAAAATAAGTAATAGTTAAAAGATACTTTTTTATTGTTTTCCTTTTTGTATATTTTTTTCTTTTTTTATACATAGAAACAAATCTTTAAAATATCAAAATCACAAAAATTCTATAAAATTTTTCAAGCCCAATTATATCTTGATTGGGTAGTAATATCATGTACTCTACATAATAACAAAAAAAAATGGTTATTTTTTTTAATAGATAATAAAACAAGAAAAATTAAATACTTATTTTGATTTGAAAGGTCACAAATTCTTAATGACAGTAATAAAAATTTATTTATATACGAAATTATAAAATAATGACATATATTTTTGCATAAAATAATTAACTATTTAAAATTCACTTGTAATTTATTAATAATAAAAAACATATAATATAATGAAAAATTGTATTTTTACATTGTGGAAAAATACGTTTACCTATAAAAAATATCAAGATTTGATTTTATATAATTAAAAAAAGTTTTTTTTTAAAAAAATAAGACCTATAAAAAAATTTGAAAACATTTATAGCAATCAAAAATTTAATAATATATTGGGAAAAGGTTTAATTTCATTGGTTGGAATCTACTTTCAAAATTGGTTCATATTTGTATTAAATCTGATATGGTTTATAAAAGAAATAAGAGTTATTGACATTTTGTAACAAAATAATAATAAAATTCAATACATTTTAAATTGATATTTTTAACAAGAAAATATTTTGTTTTTATAAAATAAAATTTGTTGAATCGTTTGAAAAAACAAGTAATTTAAATCAAATAAAAAATGATTGGAGACTATTAAAAGATAATAATCAAATGCATGAAAAATAAATAAGAGCTTATGATAAATACAAAGAAGAAAATTTGATATTTCAATTTTGAATAAAATTATTGACTCAATATCCAGAAGAATTAATTTCGTATTTTGTGACCGTACATATTACGTTTGATAATATTAGTTAATTTTTGAATAATTTTATAAGCTAAAAGTCGATTTTAAAATTCAACATTTAGTATAATAAAAATATTAAAAAATTTAAAAAAAAATGCAAATGAGAACTATGAAAATTTCTATTTTATCTTTTTTTAATTATTCGTGTTTTAATTTAAAATTTTTTTCCAAAAATTTTGATACACCCTGTATACTGTATGTGCCATTAAATATCCGGGAATATACAGTATAATATAATATATGATATCAATTTAGGGGACAACTTGTTTTTGTATGTGTGCATATCATTATAATTTCAAGTTCCGAAAATTTTCTGTCCGCCTTCAAAAAGAATTACCCATATTACGAAAATAAGCTTTTACGGAATTATTGTTAGAGTAAATGCATTGGCACTCATCTCACTGGTTTATTCGTTAAAAGTAATGCTCGCAAATTATATTCGCAATAGTAGCACATGTGATAATAAATTTTTGTTTAACCTATTCACTAAAAAATATTTGATTATGATAGCGTTAAATTCAAAGACTAAAGAACGATATTTATTTAATAAATTAATATAGACAGAACCTATTTTACGAGGGAAAAAAAATAATTCAGATGCTTTCTCAATTAAATAATCGATCATTCTAATTGAACAACAAACACATACTTAAGGTTTGATAGCTTAATAAATAAGTTGTAAGCGAATCGGTGAAGTACTCAAGAAAACGAACATTCTAATAGTATAATCAGATAAATAATGAAAATCCTACTATAGAACTTTTTTTGAAGAAACAATATCATAAAACTTATACTCACAAGCTACCTTTAATAACGAAAATTTTGTAAAGTAAATTGATTAGTTAAGTGTTTGTTAAAATTACAAATATGATAGAACTTATACTCACGTGCTGAGTGTTTGATAAAATGAAAAAATAATAAAACGAATCAGGAAACATGCGATATCATTACAAATTGTTAATAAACTAAATCATGAAATATATTAGAGTAAATGTTTTAAGATAATAAGCATAATGAAATTTGCACTCACGCTCTAATATTGATAAAATAAACGAATTAAGGAATAATCAGAGAAATGTTTGTTAAGATAACAACTACAATAAACTCTATACTGTACTTACGGGCTAATATAAAAATAGATAAATTATAAAATAGGTTAGAGTAAAGTTTGTTAAAATAACATGTATAATAATACTTATACTTACGATCTTGCAGTTTGACATAAACAAGCAAAGCGTTAAAAACAAATGTCTGTTAAGATAACAAGCATAATGATACTTATACTCACGAGCTAATAGATTGATAAAAACAATGAATCATAAAGATAATGCTTTTTAAAGAAACAAATATAACATACGCATACTTACATCCTAAAATAAATGGATCGCAAAAACAGTTAGCGAGATATTTGTCGAAATAATAAACAATAAATGTACTCACATCCTAGTAATTAATAAAATAATTAGATTATAAAATGATCAGAGAACGCAAAGAAAAAAACAGAATAAAATTATACTCACAGCCTAATAGTTTGATAAAGAATAGATTAGTTATAAAATTGATTACTGCATACTGTTAATGCTTATCACGAAAACAAATGCAGAGAGCAACTACTCACAAACTACAGTAATGGTTTGATAAAATTAATAATTATAAATTGATCGGGCAAATTTTGATAGGAATTTATCCAGATGAAACCTATACTTACGTCCTAATAGTTTATTAAGAAATAATGAATCAAAGTTGATAGGTAAAATATTTGTAAAGATAATAAAGATCGTAAAGTTCATACTCACATCCTAATAGTTAAAAGAACAAATAAATTATAGAATCCATCAGCAAAATGGTAAGAAAACAAATACTGTACAATAAAGCTTGTACTTACGAACTAGAGTTTAATGGAATAAATTTAATCGTAAATGATCATAAAATGTTATATCTAGAAAACAAATATAAAAAACCTATACTCACGAACTAATAAGTTATAATATAAACAAATCAATTATTAATCTATCGGAGAAGATTTTTTAAGATAACAGATATAATAAAACTCATACTCACGCCCTAATAATTTGATGGCATAAATGAATTGTAAATCCATTAGATAAATGTTTTTAATATAACGAATATATTAAAGCATACTCACAGCCTAATAAAATCGATCAAATTATTTTTTTAAAAAGATAATGGTTTGATGAAATAAAACGCAAGGAAAACACAATAAAATAATACTCACAGCCTATTTAATAAAATAAGTAAATCGTAAATTTTTGTTTTTTTTAGAGAACGTTTTAAAAAAAACTATTATAATGAAACTTGTCAACAAACTAATAGTTTAATAAGAAGTAAATTCAAAATTGGTTAGAGGAATGTTTTGAAGAAAGGCATATAGAAAAACACACTCACCCGCTAATGGTTTGATGATAAAATAAAAATAAAAAATTTGTTAGAAAGGAAAAAAAAGATTTTTTTTTCATTTTAGTAAAAAAATCAAATAGAAGAAAATCTGTACTCACGTTCTAATAGGTTCATTAAAAATAATATTATAAAAGTCGATTAATTAATTAAATTTTAGGGAGAGTATATAAATTTAATACGTGCCTCCTAATAATTAAAATATAATTGTTGAATGAATTAAAAAGAAATCAATATTTGAACAACATCGCTTAGAGAAGATAACAGTAAACTTGTATGAATAAATAGACATCGATAAATGTTTACTTTTAATATTTTTAGGACTTGCATCTCCTATTATAAGGCAAGGATGTTTTTTTAGAAAAGGAAAGACGCAAATTAAAAAGTTTTATAAAATCAAACGAAAATTGGACAAATATTACTTTTAATAATTTTAGGACTTGCATCTCCTATTATAAGGTAAGAATGTTTTTTAGAAAAGGAATAAGGTAAATTAAAACGTTTTATAAAATCAAATGGAAATTGGACAAATATTACTTTTAATAATTTTAGGACTTGCATCTCCTATAGTAAGGTAAGAATGTTTTTTAGAAAAGGAACGACGCAAATTAAAACGTTTTATAAAATCAAATGGAAATTGGATAAATATTACTTTTAATAATTTTAGGACTTGCATCTCCTACAATAAGGTAAGAATGTTTTTAAGAAAAGGAATGACGCAAATTAAAACGTTTTATAAAATCAAATGGAAATTGGACAAATATTACTTTCAATATTTTTAGGACTTGCATCTCCTATTATAAGGTAAAAATGTTTTTTAGAAAAGGAACGACGAAAATTAAAAAGTTTTATAAAATAAAATGGAAATTGGACAAATTTTACTTTTCTTTGCTTTGGGATTTGCCATTGCTACGGTGGATAGAATAGCAAGAACCAAGACAATAAAAAGTTGGACGTTCATTTTGGAAAAATTTTCTTCTTTATGCAATTAATTATTAAGAAAATAAATGACACCTAAAAAGAGAACAACAGTTTTTTAAAAAAACGATGATTTTATTTCGAGGTTTTATATACTGTATAAAAGTTGAAAAAAAAAACTCCCGCCTGCTTCCACGTCAAAGCCATATTCCAGTGCATAGTTGATATTGTATCAATATTGGAAAAAGCCATTTAATCATAACCATAATAGGAATTATGAATTATAGATCGGATTTCAAAAACCTGAACTGGTTGAACAGTAAATTTTACGCAGAAAAGATCAATAAATATCAACAGTATTGTCGAATAGCGAACAAAACTGTAAAGTCGATCTTTTCTTGGAGTTAGATCACTCATTGGAGTGCCTGTCGTTATTTCGCGGGACAGAATTTCTCGCGATGTTTGTATAGCTATTGATTTTCCATGTACTTCAAACAATGAACCTGTTGTGATTTTACTTATACATTATTATTTATTTTCTATGTGGGGCCATTAATCACTTTAACTTAGTAGTTTATGCATTAATAATGATATACAGTATTCATTACCATGCGTATATACTTTTTCCAATAAAAGTTCAATTATATATTTCAAGTAAAAACAAGGCATCATGCGATTAGCGCAGCGGTGAGGCGGGAGATAGGAACAAAGTTCGAACTTAATCATCACGCTTAAGAACATATCATTAAAGCATTGCGGATAAAAAGTCAATAGCGGTTAGATATTATTGCTTTCAATACTTGGGATGCGGAGTGTACGCAGTCATCCTTTTGTATCAATACTTTAGGCCTTTTAATAATAAATTAATAATTAACCTTTCATGACGCAGGTTGTACGCAGCCATCCTCTATAGCTGATGGTATGTAGTTAACACAGCCATCGTTTATTCTTTTGATGGTGCAAGATTTACACAGTATACAGTAGTAGGAAATCAAGCTTTTGGGTCACCATGGAACGAAAGCACAATCTTTTTCCGATATATATTTACTAATCGATCTGAATTGCATATACGTTACATGATCTCTCAAAGAGTAAGATCACGCCCCCCTAAAAAGGATATAGTAATAGCAAAACTTAATTGATGTTGTGATGATCTTCGCGATGAGAACTTGTGGCTTACGTCGATAGAGGTCACAGATACCTGGTTTAACTACTTTTACGATGATAACCCTGTTTATCTTGCGCCACTTGTTTTCATGTAATCTACTTCAAGATTGTTAAAGCCTTGAATACATAACGTGATACAGTATTGAGTCTCGCATCCTTAACTCCACAATTACCAAATATATTTGCATCGTAGAATTGTATAAAATGGTATACTGAAATGTCTACTGCTTTTAAACTTGATAATACAGTAAATATTTAATAGCTGATTGTCATAATTGTTTTTAATTTCTATACTTTTTCGTTGTTTGTTTATTTTTGAGAACCGTCCGGTTTATTCAAAACTTTACATGCCGTATAAGGAAAAAAAGCAATAAGACATTTATTTTCGGAATAAAATTTTTTATAGGCTTTCTCGATAAAATTATTTTATTACAAAAATAATCGATTACAGAGATAACAAATATGATAAATCTATTTCCGCATCTTAGTTTTAATTATATAAATTGATTATTAAAAAAACTTAAGCTTACAGCCTGATAGTTTATTTAGAAAAACAAGTCATGAAAGCGATCGGAGAAATGTTTAGGTATACGAATATCCTGATAATTAAAAAAAATCAAAATCCATTCTAGAAAAAATTTTTTAAAGAAATAAACGGTCTTATACTTACAGGCTATCGCTTAAAAAAAAACGAAACCTTTAAATTTATGCGAGAAAACCATTCCTTAAATCTTATACTTCCTGATAGTTTCATAAGATAAAAATAATTCATCGATTAGATAAATTTTTGTTGAGCTAATAAGTATAATAAAATTTATACTCACTTCCTAATATTCGGCAATTATTGATTATTGAATATAAAGTATATAACAATAAAATCGATTAGAAATTGATTGTTAGGACAACAAATATAATAGAACCTATACTCACGGGCTACCGTGATATTTAATAAACAAAATTAGTTCCAATCGATTACAAAATGTTTTTAAGAAAAATCACGTGTATAATAAAACTTATACTCACCACCTAATGATTTCATAAAATATTAATGATCCTTATGCTTATTAGTAAAATGTTTTTTAAAAAAAGAAAACAAAGATAATGATATTCATATCAACGAACTATAAAATGAATAAATCATAAATTTGATTAATGAATATTCCATAAAAGAAAATAATCAAATAAAAATAAAAACTTACCCGCTAAGGATTTAATATAATAAATAGGTTGTGAAGTTTGTTAGAAAATTCTTCTTTTGATCATAATAAAAAACCAACGTTACAATAGTTTATACTTACGTTCTGATAGTTTAATTTTAATCAAATAATAAAAATCGATTGGTTAATTATAGTAATATATTTTAGAAAGCAACATCAATTTAATATGTACCTCCTGTTAAATAAAAATGCGCATACAATATATTTAATAAGATGCTTTTTGGTTTCATAAGAATAAAATTAAGATCGAATAAATTTTACTTTTCATTTGCTTAGGACTTGCAAGTGCTGCGGAGAATAAGGTAGCGAGAACCAAGGCAATAAAGATCTTCTTATTCATTTTAGATAGCTAATCGATGTCAAATACGATTATTTTGAGGGAATAAAAAATAATATTATATCAAACTTTAATTATTAAGAAAACAAATGATAACCTGAAAGAAAACGATTTTTTTTTAAAAAAAAAAAGATGAAATAAAGGCCGTATTTCGAGCTTTATATAAAGGTCGATAGATCAAAAGGTTTGCTTTAACGTAAAACGTATTTTTGTGCACAGCACGCTATAAGGCTTAATCTTATTAATATTTATTATTGAAAAAGCCTTTTTGATTTTAACCATAAAATAGTGATCGGACTTCAAAAACATAGCCACTGCCCCTGTACATTTTACACAGATAAGTTTCGATAATACCAACGCTCGCAGGCATATTTTAAATAATACTGTGGTATGAATCCAAACTGCTAGATTCTATTTAATTATAGGAAGAGTGTTCGCGTTATAAGACTACCAAATTTCTTACGATGCGAATTTTTTCATGTGGTGTGGCTTGTACTGCAATGGATTTTCTTTGTCATAATTTTACATAACGTGACTGCATCGCCGTAATTTTCATTTTCTCAGTGAGGCTTCTTTATTAATGATTTATAATTAATTATCAGTACACTTTGCCCCTTTTCATTTTGTAGGAGATATATGATTCTATCTTACGAGTGAACAGCAAAGCAAAGATTATCGTGGTATCGTTGTGGCGGTGGACAGAAGGCTGGAACAAAGTTAGGCTTGATCATCACGATCAGATCAGATCAGATCATTTAAATACTGTATTAAATAAAAAATACGGTATACTATATATTTATTAAAGCATTATGGAAATAATTTATTGTTCTCAAAGTAGAGTCGCTATAAATTGATAGCATCAAAAGGCTTGCACGGCCATTACTAAGCCTTCGTGGTCAGGGTAAACTGTGGCCATTCATTATGTGAGCTAACACAGCCATCGCAAGCAGAGTTTCGGTTGATGTTTCCTGGGCGTTACTTGTGTGATATCATCACATCTGTGCAGGTGCGATTTCAATTGAGTTAAACTTTTCAAATTGTAAGAACTACTTGCATTGATACAAATACAATATTAACACCGACGTATATATTGTCACTTGGCAGAAAATGTGTAACAAATTTTGCAGAGTTGCGCGAAACTTTCAGTCTTGAACATTTCGCGAAATAGACATTGCTTTAACATAATTAAACAAAAATTTATATTTAACTCTTTTATTTTGATTGTAATTTTGATACCTCGGCTAAATTTGTGTTTAATGCTTATTTTCTTCCTGTAATTTCAATCTTCTTCGCACATCTGGTTTAGCAAATCTCTACCAGAAACTATAGTGGAATGCAATTATATTGCCTGCAAAACATTAATGTAGAAATCGTATTTGTGTGTTTCCGAATTTTACATACCAGGGATAATCTAAGTTTTATTTTTTTTTAAAAAAAAATACAAACTACAGTATTAAAGTGCCGATATTACACTCAAATTTGCCTGTATCTAAACAGTAGAAAAATTGCTTTTTATTAAAGTTTAGAAAAAAGAACGAATTGTAAAATATATAAAACAACATTTCTTTGTATATTAAATTAATTATTTACATAACAATTGTTCTACTTTATAAAGGTAAAAACGCGTCACGAAAAATTCATGATTCACGATCTTCATTTAAAGTCTAAATTTTCTAATCTACATCTCTATCTTTGTGTTGTAACGGCTGATCGACTAGTCTGTTGCTAATAATGACGGAGATTCGCGTAACCGTTAGGTAAGTGTTTTATATATTAGACGCGTGTTCTGATTTTTACCAAGTTTTTCTCGTCTTTTTGATAAACTTTATTTACATGGTTAAAAAAGGCCATATCGATAGAAGAATAAGAACGTAATAATAATGAGACTAATTCAATGACATTGCCGTTATTTTACAATTCCTCACTTCCTCCCTTTAATTCTCTAATTTTATCTAATTGTTGCATTGCCGGCCCTATTTTTTTTTTCGCGACAATTATTCACGTGATGAGAGTTGCGTTCCGTTTTCCACTTACAGTGTACAGCATATCCTACAGGCATGGAAAGTTACACTGACGAATAACTCCGCGTCACTACGAATACGTAATTAAGCCTTACGCAAATATGGTGTATGCCACAATTTGAAGCTATGACCGAAGAAATATCTATGGCGGTAAAAGTCACACTAAACATAGATAATAGCCCATGCTAATATAAGCCTTACCATATGAAAATGTCAATGGAGATGTAAGCTTCAACAAGAGATGCTGTAATAATGTAGATAACACACGAACACTTCTCGGAATTTCTTTCAGTAAGTGATGTTTTTTTAAGTGGGAATAATGCACGCCACTACATGTTTTAAAATAGTAAGGCGTTTTGAGGCTTAAACACTCGCTTTATATTAGGCTTCGACTATAAACGCGTTAATATTTACATATCGGAACAAGACATTTATTTTTCGGATAAACAATGAGCTATTAATCCAAATATTATTATACCGTATTATCAAAATAACCATCACATTTTATTTATTTTTGTTTTTAAATCCATGACTCTTATAAATATTGCAAATAAAGTTTTTTGTTTTTTTTCTTACGTCTTTCAAAAAATAAATAAATAAAAGAGAAAAAAGAATCTTTGCTTTATATTATCCAACTTTAGCGAACCCGAATTTGGAAGAAAAAATCTTCAAAATGAACTCTAAACTCTTGAACATCTTGGTTTTCATGATTATATTATCAGCGGCTCTACTCTCCGTAGTAATCTCAAGTCCCGTTTATTTATTCAAAAGAGGAAAACGTCGGTTTCACTTGTTTATTAATAATTGTGATTTATCTTTCTTTTTCCCAAGAAAATTCAACAACTTGCATTCATCCCTTTAAATAAATAGGAGAAGCAATTCCTGCATTAGTTAATAGAAGTAATGTTTCATGACCTTCCTTTATTTACATCTTTCTTTAAGCACATTATTTTTTGTTAACATTTCTCTGAGCTATTTTATCAATTACCAGATGTAAAGGGTAAAAGAGGAACATGCTATACTCGCGTGACTGCATCAGGTATGCCGAGATGTGGCTCAAGTCCATAGAAGCGGCGCAATAGAAGAGCAATATGGGTATGAGAGACGTTACGCGCTTTGTAACGAGCATCGATACTACTATTCGTCACGTGGTTGATCTACGCTGGAGTATTATTAATGACTGTGAAAAGTGACGATGACATGTTATTTTATAATCCTTTATTTTATTTTACCATACTTGTGTTTAATTTATTTTATGTAATCAAAGAAAAAGAATGTATAAAAGAAGGAATAATTGAATATTAATAAAAGAGAGCTCGATTAAATAATAACGCCTCATTATTTGTCTTTAAAACATCGGTAACAGTTACGCGAATCTCTGTTAGTCTTATCCAATTTTGAACATTTAATCAAAATATAATCTTTATATAAACCAGTAACTATACTTGAAAATATTGATTAATTTATAGTTAAGCCAATGAATACAGATTCTATTTGCTTGATTTTTATTTAAAAATTTCATATTAGCTCTTTGAAAAATTTGAACCTGTATCTTGTAATCTAATTTATAAAACATTAATCACTGTACTATAGATTCACAAGTTTTATTTATTAATTTATAATATATATAATATATATTAAATAATTCAAAAAATTTAAATAGTTTATAAAAATCAAAAGATTAATAAAATTATATAATCTTTTTTTTTTATTATAGATAAATATTATTTTTTTATTTGATTTATATATAGCAAGGTATATATTGTAAAAGAAACAACATCTCTTATATATTAATACAATAAATTAAATGCTAGCTTGTCTATAGTAACCATACAACTAATATTGAAAAGAAAGTTTAAAACAATATATCTTGCTATCACTAGTTGAAATGGATTTATTCGGCAGAATGCCACTCGTCAATCATTCGTCAAAAAAGTGTATAATTCGGCTAA
>CAJVPV010000508.1:0-21352 GCA_910591835.1 Acaulospora morrowiae | reverse complement strand
TAAAACATTTTTTCTTGCTTAAAATTACCATAAAAGGAAAATTTTTAACAAAACGGACGTGATCAGGAGAGAGTTTTTTCCAGCACTTAGATATTTAAAATCTCAAAGATTCATTTAGGATATATTGTAATAAAATATAATATTTATTAAACCCACTCTCGTCTAACCAAATAAAACGCCTCCTTCAAACATTATGTAAAGCAGTATATTAATTTGCCACTTTAATTCTAAACTATTTTAGTGATTGTCAAATGCTTCACTATTCTCTTGAAATAATAGATTACAACTTTGCACCCAGATCTATTAAATATTGAGACACTTATTTGTTGCCTGTGAGTTAGATTAAAAGTAATCTTATTGAATAATATTCCATCTGCAGTTATGATGAGAGTGCCTGCCTGATAGTCTGTTCTCAGGTATGATATAATGCTTACTAGATGCTATTGTGGCAAGAAGTGACTATCAAACGTTTCACCCACAAGCATGATAAAAGAAAAATCCACTTATTAGTTGTTATATGAGATATTAAATACACAGGCTCAGAAACCTATTTACATTTATATATGTATATCACATGTATTCTAACTATTTACAAACCAATTAGTTCTTTATATATATGATATAAATAATGTGAAGCATAATTTACAAACTGATTTTTTCTTTTAAGGGATTTTTTTTTTATTTCATTCCAGAAACTATCAACACATTAAGCTTTTTTCTTTTATATTATATCTCGAACACCTCGAACCTGATGTCAAAACCACATAAACAATATATTAGTATAAAGAGAAGCTGTTATTTCATTTTCTATCTAACAAGACAAACAGACTATATGGAATACTAAATTAGAAAACCTCTTTATCAAAATACATCCCATCCTTTGAGATATGTTGATAATACTACTTGATCACTATCAATCCAAATCCAGTATCAGAAAAAACAATGCATCATCTTATATATCATCGACTGATTAGAATATTCTTTGATACTCCACATTTCATAGATCAGAAATATAACCAAAAAGGTATAATAAATAGATAGTCGATTAGAAACTAGCTATTATCAATTACTTTTAGGAAAGAACTATTATAATGATATATCAAATAATGAAAATTCAATAATTAATACTCACTTGATCAATCAAAATGCCTCTTTCGAATATTATGTGAAGCAGTCTATTATTTGATAACAGACTTGCTATTTTAGATTAATTTTATTATTGTTAGAAAAAATTATAGATAAATGAATTAAAAATAAGAATGTACTTATTATTACATATATTATATTACAGGGGTTATGGTACTCTAACTTTGAATAAAGATCTTCTTTGAAGTATAGAATATTAAAAGTCAAAGTTTATTTGGGTTAATAAACAAACATCTTAGTAATAATTATAAGTTAAATAATACTAGTGAAAGAGGTGCAAAAATCTGAATTGCTATATACGCAGTATCATATAAACATAATTTTTTATATAAAATCTAGTAATTGATATGTAAATTTTATTAATGTATAACATTTTGAACTCCTGTAAAGGGAAATGTTCCATGACTAGAGATAGGTAATAAATATACTATATTATTATACTTAACACACTATACTATAATACTATACCATATAATAGTATAGTGTGATATATTGCCTATAGAAATATTAAAAATCATAATGATAATTTATCACATATATATAATCTAATATTTAATCATCATAATATTTTAAATTAGAGAAGTGAAAATGATATAATAAAGTTTTACTGATAAATCAAGACTAGTGCGATTATTCAAGAAATCAAAATAAAGCTATGGATATTTGAATAGGTAATGTTTTTGTGTTTTCTTCTGCTGCTACATTTGCCCAAAACTTCAATTTTTGGCTTATCGAACTTTTCATCCACTCATTTCTATTAATACTAGCATACTATATAGGATGATACTCTTTATCTGCTATCAATAAGTTTCAAATGGCAGTAAATATTTCAGAATTTGAAAATACAATTGTGTACCTGCAACATGTTAGAAAATTTAAACAATTTTGGGTATTTATACAGTAATGGAATAACATTTGAGGTTAAATTGAGAAATTTGATAATTAAAAAGTATCCCTATAACATGCCATTTAGAGAAATATAACCATGTACTCCTCATGACAGGCCAATATAGTAAACATGATTTGCTCTCTTCTCAAGAATGTTGAAGAATAAGCATGGTTGTGTACTTCCCACAACATGTTGAAAATGATAGCATGGCTATATAATCTCTACAATGTATTAGGAGAAACATTCAGAACTACTGATTTGGTGAGATAATGAGGAGCAGTTAAGAAATATTTAGACAGATGTTCTTTAGATAATCGAGAATAATATTTGCTTTATCTGATTGGAGTAACAATACTGATGCCAGTGGTATACTGTATCATAATATTTCTGAGGATTTTGGTTAAGGTTTTTCTTTATTTGTCATCATTATTATAATGGCATTTTGTGTTTTCATATTGTCACCTTCTCTATAAATTTTTTTTCCATTATCTTTTTTTTTGCTTAATAGTAATAACAATTCTTCTAGTCGTGTTATATCTGTGATGCAGTTCGGATGGACTCAGACTTACTGGTTGGCCTATTTATGGTATACATATCCCTCTCTTTTACTAGCTTTCATTCCATCTATACCTTCTCTACTATCTTTATTTGTTTTTTGTCATGTATAAATACATATGCATTTAGTAGCATATAAGAAGTTAGAGAGTATTTAAGTAATAAACATTTCCAAACAGACTTTAGGAAAAGTACATACATTACCTTTTTGAATCACTTATATCAAATATGTAAAAAAAAAAATAGTGTTGGATTTTGATTTGCAGGATAACAGAAATAACCTTGATAATTATCAAACTCACCATTGCCTGCAAAATGCCATCTTAGCAATGATGATAAATGAAAAGAAACTACAACCAGATGATATGATTCCTATCTTCAAGAAAAAAACTCTAAAGCTATCTGTATCTATTATTTATATTAATTAACTATTTCTACACTATTTTAGAAATTTTCACCTCTTGATTTCAAACTACATCAATTATGTAACATAATTCATATTGTGTTACTAAGCCTTTATTTTGTCCTCTACAGTATATATTTAATCTTTTAATTAATAGCTGAAGTGTTAATTAATATTGAATTTGATATTAAATTATTAAATTAATTTATAATATTCTATTTTAAATTTAAATTTAAAAATTATTAATTATTTATCATCTTCTGATAATTCTTGGATTGTTTCATTTTCACTACTACTAGTATTTAATTCATCTTCAAAACTATATTCCTTTTCACTACTATTTAGTTTTACCAAATCTTTACCTTTAAAATAATTATTACTATTATTTATATTAGTACTAAGTCTATTATTACTATATATATATACTAATTTTAATAATTGATTTGAAGTTAAATGGTTTCGTTTTTTGTTATAAATAAATGAAAAACTTGACCAATTATACTCTGCAGAAGCTGATGAAGTTGAAATTGATAATATTTGATATGCAACTAAAGTTAAATTAGGAACTGATGATTCAAAATTTTTTTGCCACTAAATTATTGGATCTAATTCATTTATAGAATTTCATGCAAGTTAATTTATAAATGGTCCAGTATGTGTTTTATAATTCATTAACTGTGTCTATAAAATTGTTATATCATTTGAATAATATTCCATTAAGAATGTAGAAATTGTTGTCATACTATTTACTGGTAAATCTTGACCAAAATATTTTGGATCAAGTAAATATGCAATTAACATTACTGGATGATATAATTTTTCCCATTTTTTTTCCAGAATTTTCTTAATTTCATAATTAGTATCATAAGAAATTATATCTGTATTTATAATTATAAGTTAATATTTAATATTATTTAATAATAATTTATATTTAAAACTTATCTGATGATTTAAATAAATTTTAATACCATCCATAAAATTGCGCAAGTCTTGATGTATTACTTTTGAAAATTATTATTCCATCTACTATTATTTTTAAGATTTTAATAATTTTTGATAGTTTTTTTTAAAACTTTTCTTTTTGTATGTTATGCTTAATAATTTTATCTATAACTATACTTGAATTTTGTAATATTTCTGTAATAGCTAATTTAATTACTAGTTGATTTTTTTCAATAGATTCTAAACAAGCTAATAATGAACCCCAATGTGTTTTTACTGGAAGTTTAAGTGTAAAATATGTTAATTCATATTGCGTAAGTTGATATTTTTTAAGAATTGTTACAGATATATAATGTGTTTTAAAATATTTAATGATTTTTTTAGATACACTAAAAATATTTTTAGGAGTTTCAAGTTTTATAATATCATATAATAAAAGATTTAATCCATGTGTTAAACATCCTATATAAATAAGTGTAAAAAATTTAACTTTAAGAATTGTCTATGTTTTTTTCATAACGGAAGCATTATCAGTAATGACTGCAGAAAGTTTAGATAAACTAATTGAATTTAATATTTCATTTATATTTTGTGCAATATTTTCTGTATTTTGTTGTAATTTGCCTGTTGATTTTGCAGAAATAAAAACTAGATCAGGTGTAGTAAGTATAAAATTGGATCAATGTTCAACAAATAAATTAGACCTATATAAAATATAATACTTTAGATATAATATAAAATATAAATAAAATATTATTTAATATATACTTATCAACTATCATAAATTAAGTATAAAAAATTAGATTTTTCAATTTTTTTAATAATAATATTACATGTATTTTCATAAACTATATCTAATAAAACAGTTGAAAGTTTTTTGCGTGATGGTAAATAAAAATTTGGATGTAATTTTTTAATCCAATTTTGAATAGGTAATTGTTCAGATAATGATAAAGGAAGACCACAATAAAAAATTGCTTTAGCAAATAACAATTCAATTTCATTGTACTCTTCAGATATTGATTGAAAAGATAGTTCAGATGTTTGACTTGAATTTTCATCAATTGAAGCTTTTCGTTTTTTTGAAATTTTTTGTTTAAAATTAGAACCAAAATATGAAATAAGAGTAGATTCATCAACATTTGTATATGTTTTTAAATGATTTTCACATATGCGAACAGAATTATTTACATGATTTTTACAAAATATGCATTTAGCACGAGGTAAAGAAAACTCATCGATATTTTCTATTTTTTCAAAATAGAACCAAATTGGACTTTTTGGAGGCATATAAAAATAAATTAAAGCAATAAATGTAGTGAATTGTTAATATACAGAGTAATAATTTGATCTTTTTATAGTTTTTTGTTTATTAATGTCTTTGACGATTAAATAATTTATTAATATTTTTAAATTTTATAATTAAAAATTATTATAATAAAGTTATTAATTAATTACAATTTCTATTATTCTATTCTGATAAATTATTAAAAATAATCAATCACAATAAATATGTAAATAAGTTTAAATTATATTTATTTATTTAAGCTATAAATTTTGATTAAAAAACTTTAATTTGTATAAAAAACTTTAATTAAACTTATACGAAATTTTGATTAAATGAAATTTTAGTTATATAAAATTTTAAAAATACTCGAATTATGCAAAAATTTATTAAAACATTAATTTTAATTAAATAAAATTTGAACTACGTATATAATATTTTATATTAAAAATTAAGTTAAATAAAACTTTGATTAAATAAATTTTTATTTTAAATTATATAAAATTTCGATTAAGTAAAATAAATTCTAAAATAGATTCAAGTTAGTTAAACGAAACTTAAATTATTCGAAAGCAAATTTTATATAAAGTATTAGTTATATACTATATATCACTAATAGTGATATTTAATAAATAAATTTTGATCATGTGTTATATTATTATGCGATATAATAGTATAGTACAGTATAATATTATTATTATATTGTATAGTGCACATAATGCCCATCTCTACCCATGACTGATAATAGCCACAGAATTTTGTGTAACGATCTGCTGTAATATTTAAGAATACTGCACATGTTCCATCGACCATGCGCAAAAATGATTATCAAGTTTTTTGATAAGTTATCTCAAAATTTTACCGAGATTCTTAATGATAAAATATATTACGATGTAATTATTGAAGTCGACAAAGATCATGATAAGAAGTCTTTTACTGCTCACTCAGTTATATTGCATTATCGATCATCATACTTTCGTAAAGAGTTATCTAAAATTTCAAAACAAAAAGATAAAACCATTTTACTACCAAGTGTTTCCTCACAAACATTCGAGGCAATTCTCAAGTAGGCTTTAATAAACTTTAACTACTGCAATTTAAGATAGCGCATATAATGAATTAACTTATGTTTTATAATTTGCAGATATATTTATAGTGGAATTTTTATCGCAGAAAATGTAGACAATGCGTTTGTTTTTAATTTAATGATATCTGCCGATGAAATCGAACTAGACGACTTATCTGAAAAACTAGAAATTTATCTTATTCAAAACAACCCTTCTTGGCTGCGCACTCATTTTTCATTTGTCTATCGTTCAATATATAAAAATATCCACTTTAAAAATTTAAAAAATTTTTGCAATGATATTATAGTAAAATACCCCAACCTTCTATTTGATAGCGATGACTTTACTTCTCTTCATGAATCAGCTTTGATTTCTCTTATTAGCAGAGATGACTTAAAAATGGAAGAAGTTAAGGTTTGGGAAAAAGTTATTCAATGGGGGATTGCAAAAAATCCAACATTACCGTTGAAGCTTGAAGAATGGTCGAAAGAAGATTTCCTAACTTTAAAAGTTACCTTGCAAAATTGCTTACCTCATGTTCGTTACTTTCAACTTTCTGCTACAGATATTTTGAAAAAAGTAAAACCATATAAGAAAATACTTGCCAAAAATCTTTGGGATGATCTAATTCAGCATCTAACAATTCCTGACGAGCCAATTAATTCGATTATTTTACCTTCTAGAGAAGTCCAAGATGTAAATCTACCTAGTCGAGTTTTATTAGATCACGGTACGAATTATTTATAAATAAGTCATATGTAACCATTATCACTTATTTGATTAAAATCATAAACCAGATAATCTTTTGGATCAAAGAAATAAGGCCAAATTATATCTTGATATTGGATGTTTTGAAGAAGCGTTAGAAATTTGGAAAATTATTCTCGAGGATCCCAATCATACTCCTGAAGATCAAAAGAATGCCTCGGAATGGAATCTGCGAAATAAAGGACTATGTGATTCGGCACTTTTTAATCTCTTCTATATTCTAAACGAGAATACCCCTCTAGTTAGTTTGGATATAGCTGAAAACCAAATAGGAGAATATATGGGACTAATACTAGCTTCGAAACTAGAAGAAAATAATACTTTAACCTATTTGAATTTAGAGCATAATTTGTTAGGACATGGAGGGTCATATATTGTCGATAAATTAAGAAAGAATACCACTTTGACTAGTTTAAATATAAGTGGAAATAAAATGAGTGAATTTTCAGGAACAAAACTGGCCAATGCACTAAGCGAGAATTCTACTCTGATTAATTTAAATTTAGGAGATAATTGTTTTGGAGAATTGACAGGAAAAGCACTATCCGAGGCACTTATCAAAAATACTACCTTAACATATTTGAATTTGAGAAATAATTGTTTAAATGAATCGACGGGAAAAACAATGGCAAAGGCACTGATCAAAAACACCACCTTGACTTACTTGGATTTGCAAAATAACCATTTGGGAGAATTAGCAGGAAGAGCACTGGCTGAGGCACTAAGCAAAAATACCACTCTGACCAATTTTAACATAAGCAGAAATTTAATAGGTGAATCAGCAGGAAAAGCAATTGCCGAGGCGCTAAACAAAAATACCACCCTGACCAATTTGGATATAAGTTTTAATGAAATAGGAGAATCGGCAACAAAAGCACTTGCTGAGGCCCTAAGCAAAAACACCACCCTGACCAATTTAAATATAGGCTGGAATGATATAGGAGATTCGGCAACAAAAGCACTTGCTGAGGCCCTAAGCAAAAACACCACTCTGACCAATTTAAATATAGGCTGGAATAATATAGGAGAATCGGGAGGAAAAGCACTTGCCGAGGTACTAAGCAAAAACACCACCCTAACCAATTTGAATATAAGTTACAATGAAATAGAAGAATCTGTAGGAAAAGCATTTGCCGAGGCACTAAGTAAAAATACAACCCTGACCAATTTGGATATACATTTTAATTTAATGAATGAATCGGCGGGAAATGCAATTGCCAAGGCACTAAGTAAAAATACAACCCTGAAAAATTTGGATATAGGTTTTAATTTAATGAATGAATCGGTGGGAAATGCAATTGCCGAGGCACTAAAGAAGAACATCACCTTAACTAATTTGAATGTATGTTTTAATGAAATAGGAGAATCGGCAGGAAAAGTACTGGCTGAAGCACTAAGCAAGAATACTACGCTAACTAACTTAAATATTAGTAACTGTGGGATAGGAGAATTTACAGGAAAAGCACTGACTGAGGCACTAAGCAAGAATACCACTCTGACCAAATTGGACTTCTATGGGAATGATATAGGAGAATCTGCACGAAAAGCAGTGACCGAAGCACTTATCAAGAATAACACCATTGTCTGACCAGATATATGAAAGTAAAACGTTAAATTACAATAGTTAAAATGCCCCTGTACAGATTATGCCATGTTTGCAAGCACAAAACAGATATTGAAGAATAGACTAGAATTTTTTTATTTTTACATTATTTTTTTATAATATTTACATGTTATAAAATTTATCGTCCTAAATTTATGATCTTATTTCCATATTATGAAACGACCCTAAAATACCCACCACCCACATTTCAGCTTGTTTCTCTTTACAAAACCGTTTATTCATAATGGGTACTTATGATAATAAACCAAAACTTTTTATTTATAATGATCATTTTTTTTATTAGTAAGGTGGTATTGTGTCCAAACTAGTTTAAACTACGGCCAAGAGTATTCTAATATGATGTTTTGTATTAAATAACCGAAATATGTATAATATGATAATTTATATTTGGTTACAATTAATTATATATTGTAAACCAGAAAATTTTCTTAAGACTCTCTTGTCTTACTTTTCTGAACATATGGCTTGTAACCCTTTTTATATTATAAAGCATTGATGGTTTTAACCAATATTCTTCATTATATTGATAATTGTTTTTATTAATTCAACCTATTTATACCATAAGTTTGAAAAAGAAATATAATTAAACAAATCTAAATATCGTATATAGACCGATGCAATTTATATAAATTTCAAAATATGCAAATCTTATTTAATATAGAATCTTTATATTTTAAATTAATACATATTATTATTATTATTACTATCTTTCTTACTACTATTTTTTTTATCG
The DNA here is from genome assembly GCA_910591835.1 of Acaulospora morrowiae. Lineage (NCBI taxonomy): Eukaryota > Fungi > Glomeromycota > Glomeromycetes > Diversisporales > Acaulosporaceae > Acaulospora > Acaulospora morrowiae. The sequence goes on along the minus strand of CAJVPV010000508.1, from coordinate 11,940 downwards.
CTATAATTAATTATTTGAAAAAATTTTATATAACAATTTTTAGCTTTTTTGTATCTATTATCATAATTACAATTTTAAAATATATTAAAACTCTTAAAATATGAATTTTTTTAATGTTCAGTATATGTACAATGATACAAATCTTTATTGAAAATTAGTATTACAAATAAACGTGTTAAAACACTTATTTAAATTAGTCCTACCTAATTAGCTTATTTATCTATTTAATATATCTATCTACAAATCATTATGACACTGATCAAAATGATTATTTAGTATAATGACACCAAGGATGTTGCATAATGCAATAGTAATATTTTTTTTCGACCTTATTTCGGAGGAAATGGCACTTTGCGTCTAGCCGGATTACACCGAAATCATCTCATTTCTTGTTATTCTATATAAAAATCTATATTCTTAAGGTCGATAACGAAGGACTTAAGCAATCCATCAAAGTCGCTTAGAAAACATGGGAACGTTTCCAACAGCAATGAGGATATGCGCAGTTCATATATCGAAGCAATTTTGCATACGGCCCTCCGTCTCATTAGAAAAACAACATCTTATGACCTCTCATTATCCCATAAATCGAAGTCATCGGCAAAGATTTTAGATTGGGCTATCAAAGAACTCAAAGAACTGTTATGTATCACTGAGGGGAAACAACCATTGATCTAACTCAAAATCCCATTCAGCTTTAGAGTTCATATCAAAAGAATAAGAGAAAAGGCAAAGCGACGACGCCTTGTATGCTTATTATCTATACAGAATTGTCACAACTGGTAAGTGACATGCCACAGATTGGCATTTTGTATATACCCGAAAGAGTTTTTAGAATGAGTCAGAACCGAATATCATATCTCGCTCATCAAATACACAATTCAAGACGATTCCGAATTGCGAAATGGAGTAAAAAAGGTAGTTGAAGTAATTATTGGTATTTTTAGGGATAGGGTAATGGTTGAAACAGAGCCAGAGGTAAAGAAGCGATGTATTGCAAAAATTATGTCTGATTACCGTGTTATGGCGTTATCCCTTTCTATGATTTATTTCTTCATTAATAAAAGAAATGAATTTTTCCGTGCGCCACGCATATATCTGACCGTCATTACAGTAACAGTATATTGATCATCTCCCGCATACAAAAAAAGCAACCACGGTAATAGGCGGGCTGCATCCCGACCCTTAATTATTTAATACTGATTGTGTAGTATAGCTAATTCATCTATTTAAACATTCCCTAACAGGATTTTTTACGTTCGAATCATAATAAAGCAACGAATTAGTTACTTAGGATTTCAGCATAGATGTACCGAGTCATAATGGATTCATTTTGCCGGTTATTGCAAATACTACATATTGTAGTCTGGAGTCGAAGACTATAAAACACCATATTGCGGGTCAAATCTGTAGGCTCATCCTTTAATAAATAAGTGCATAAAAAAAATCTCTTTACAAACATCTCTCTACTATTTTATCAACGAAAAATCTCAGCATTATATTTAAAATGGTCTCATTCAAAGATATCTTGCTGCTCATCGGAATTATGTTCTTCCAGACAATTTCCTCTACTTAATGACCAGAAGTAATTCGTAAGAAGCCCCAAATCAAATTACTACAAGGATGACCTTTACAACAAAAAAGTATAAACGGAAATCTCTTACATGGTTGACCATAATCTTGAACGGGTCACGTTTCACACCATTATTTGGTTCATAAAAACATTTAAAAGATATGACACAACAGATTCATGTCCCTCATATGCCTTTTCAATAATATATGTTTCAAAAAAATTTGTAACCGTAAGATTCGTTGCGGTCAAGAAAAATTTTATAAAATTTCAATGAAACGTTTTTTCCAATCTGAAATGACAAACTGCAGACCATGGGAGTCAGCAATATTGATCAGACCTTTCGTCTCCCAAAGAAAAATTTGGTAACTTGGGATAGTTACGGACTATTTTAGCAACTTTATGTCAAAGCAAGCATTTTGGAAGAGTAGAGTGTCAAATCTACAATGTGTGGCATATTAAAACGAATTCAGATACATGATGAATGGTAAAAATCGCGTAATATGTAATTAAAAAAGTCATGTGTTATATAAAGTCGTTATACTTATAATTGGTTTGTCATCTATTAACTCTAGAAGAGGTATTTCAACGCCTAATAACAAAAAATGATCGGCATATCTGCGAAACATTTTTGGGTTTTATTTTCCATATATCGTAGTTCAATAATTTTTAATTAACTTTCGAACATAACTGCATCTTTTATAAACAATGTCAGATAACCAATCAAAGATCGAAGGATTAACCTTGGCTGAGATTTTTGAGCTTAGAATGAGAGTTCTGAGATCAATACTGAAAATATAAAACTAAAGTAAGCTATTAAAGAGAATGCTACGCTTAAGAGCATAATCGAGAAGTTAGAGAAAAATAGGAGAGATAGTGATGCCGAGAATGTTAAACTTGGAGATAGAATTGTGAAATAAGAACAGAATTTCTGGAAGTCACAAAACGAGATTTCTCCCGAGGAAGGCACAAATGTTGATATACCTAGCTCCATTATAGGCCTGTATATTAATGCCAACTCTTTGCCCATATCTCTAGAAGGTAAGGAAGTTTACGAATTCGTGGATTAAAAATATAAGGAAAAGGTCAGTAAGGAGATAAGATAGAGGAATCGGGAAAAAAAGTTCCTTAATTCTCATGATGTACTGATAAAACTCAGGTCAATCGCACAAGAAGAAAACAACACAATATATTGTACAAAATGTATTTGGTTTTACCATCATTTCACCTAAAAATAATTTGATAGAAATTTTATTTCCGGCCTGGAAGGAAAAACCGAGAAATATCTGACGTATTGCAAGCCACAGCTTGTTTATATGAAAGGTATGTACAGTATTTCCGAAAATGAACCAATAAAAGCTAATCAAGCTAAATTTTATGCTTGTATAACTATTAGAAGAATTAGATTAGCAAGAAAAAAGCAAAGAGAATAATCTATAATTTTATTATTAAGCAAATTCCTGGTACTAAATAAGAAAATTTATACAAAAGATATATAAAGTTAAAAAGGATAGGGTTTTGAAAAAGTATCAAACTGGTATCAAAGTGATATAAAATGATATTGATTTATAGTAAATGAATCACAACCTACTTATATAAATTTATAATAAATTTAAGTATAAAATTAATATCAAAGTGATATTGTTAGGAGTTCCAGAAAGGTTCATAAGCTATACAAAAAAATAAATGTGAATAAAATCCAGTATATTAAAACATATTGTGTAAACTTTCATTTCGAATTTCAAATAATTATATATTATCAAACTTCTAATCAAAATCAAATATTTTATTTAAAACAACTCCCAATATTAACTGAATAACAAAAATTTTTTAAAAAAACAATAATTGAAAAAAAATCCTGAAAAGTTTTTTAAACAATCAAAATTTTTATTATAAAATAAAATTAAAAAACTATTTCAAAAAACAAACTAATAATTATTATTATTTCTATTCTTTAATAAATAATCTTAACAAATTATTTATTTTAACAAAATATATTAATTGTTTTTTTAATCAAAGATCTAATTTACATTTCTATAAAATTAAATAAACAAATTATGTTTTCTTTTATATAATAATTTTTTTATATTCAAAATTTATAAATCTGTTTTATACTTAAAAATATTTTTTACTTTATCAAATACAAAATTATTTTTTTTTCAATTGATAATTATAAATTTTGTCATTTTTTTAAACAAATTCTAATAAATAAATATTCAATTATTTTTTTATTTAAATATTATATAAATTTGCTTATTAAAACCAAAAAAAATATTTTATATAATTATGTATAAAATCTAATAAAATTTAAATAACAATTAATTAATTTATCTTAATTATCTTATTAAAAACTACAAATTAATAAATTAAAATTTCCTATAGTTTAAATATTATTATTTATATTATAAAACTCTATATAAATATCTAATTGACAATATAAAAAAACTGTATAAATTTTTTAATTATATTATAATACTTTAATTATCTCTATAAATATTGGTTTTAATATCAAATATTTTTTATATCATTATTAATTTTTTTTTGTTTTTTTTTTTCTATTTGTAATATATTAAAAAAAATTAATTATATATTCAGAATTTTTATATATTAAATTCAAAAAAATTAAAAATTAAAAATAATAAAATATAAATAATTAATTTTTAATATTTTATACTATTATATATTAATTTAATTTTATAAAAATCAATATAGATAAAAAACTTATAATAGAAAATTATTTTATCTAATATATATTATAGTTATTAATATGATATTTTATGATTTATAAGAATAAAATAAGATTTAATATATAAAATAAAATTGGTTAAAAACAAATATAATATAATAATTTATAAAAATATTTTATTATAAAACTTTTATTTATTAAATGATTAATAATTTGAAAATTTTTAATATTTGAAATAAAAAATACATTATAATTTAAATAATTAAAATTAAAATATATAGCAAAAATATTTAAACAATAAAATATATTTTATTGTCAAATAGATTACAAAAAAATTTTTTATTAATTAAAGTTATTATAATATTCAATAAAAATAAAATATAATTATATTTCAAACAGAACTTTTTTAAAAAAGTAAATTAATTAAAATTAAACAATAGAAAAAATAATAATAAAATTAACAATAAAAAAATATTTGATTGAAAAATAAAAAAAAAAACATTTATATAAAGATAATATTTAATAAATAAATTGTTTATTTTATCTTTAAAAAAAATATTTAAATTTATAAAATGATGTACACAATACAATTTATTATATATTAATTGTCAGTTATAAAAAAATTAAACAAGTACAATATATTTGTTAAACTATAAAATAATAATATTTGTTTTTACTTATAAATTGTTAAATTTAATCATAATGATAAATCTTTTTTTATAATATAAAAATATTAAATAAATAAATCAAAAATCAAAATTTATATGTATTTAACAATACCTATATATTTATTGCAATTTATAAAAGTATGTTGTATAAAAAATCAAAACAAAAATTAAATCAAATATTTTAAAAAAGATTGTAATAATTGATAGCCAAAAAAATTAAAATATCAATAATTAAAATCTAATAATTAAAGTACGTATTAATAATTAATTAATTAATTAAAATGTTATATTAATAATCAAAAATTAATTTGATAGATTAGATAATTGAAAAGAAAAAAGAATTGATTATTAAATTTGTATTGATAAAATAACAATACAAGTGTTGATAATTAAGAATCAAAAAAATTAATAAAAAATCAATAATCAATTAATTTAAACAATCAATAATTAAAAAAAATTATATATACACATATATACATATATATTATATAAATATTGTTATATAAGAAAACACCTTTGTTATTTTATTATGATAATATATGATTTACTAAATACAACATCTAAAGTTGAAACCAATTATTTCTTGTAATTAGTTAAAAAATATTTTGAAAAATAGATATAAGATTATTAAAGAAAAGGAAATAATATGATATGTAATAAATCTATAAAGTTCGAAAAAATGACGCAACATACACTGTGAATAGATAAGATGGAATCAGATGAAAGTGAAAACAATGAAAAAAATATTTAAAAAAAGAAACCAAAATAAAAAAGAAATACTGTATCTAAAAAATCAAATACATGTAAAATGATCGTTTTTGATTGGTTGATCAGGATCATGTGCTACATAGACTGTTGTTTTATTAATTATTTCATTAAAAAAAATAAAGATTTTAAAAGCTTATTTAAATTACATACACTAGGCTATTGCTGTTATTTTTCATGTTAGAAAAGTTTTTATTTATAATTTCGGCTAATCAAATCATCGGTGTCTGTGTCCCAATAATCAAGAAATTTGATTGCAGCATTACGTTTAATTGTATAAAAAATAGATATGCGTACGGTATATACTGTATTAACTTAAAAAATAATTTATTCAGGAATTGTCGAGCTTAGTAAATAATTAAAGTTCTTACGATTATTCCATATGTTCAACCCATAATAGTTCACAAAATAATTTTTAATTAACGTTGAGAACAGGGATTAGCCGCGTCTCCGCGCGTAATAATCTGCGAGCGATCAATAATTGGATCTGCATACATACTAGACAGTAATTAGTGTGAAATTATTGACACCAATATATACAGTATGTACTTTATATTTACGTATGCCGTACCATAAATTATAAAGTCCATGCGACCGTTCGATGGATGAATGATCTCGACCTCATCCACACGTTGCCCGCAAGAAACTAACGTCGTATACTGTACTTCCGTTCCTGTGAAATGTGTCCGTCCAAAGTATGGTAACTCGTAAAAGCAAAAATAACTACAGTACATGTTGAATTGTCATCATAAATTAAACATTTTTTGCAGTATCCTATACCACCAATGCCGCATCACCATTTTCGAAAAATGATTTATATAATCATATAGCTTGAAAAGGGAATTTCAAGGCCAATCACTCTACGCACAATAAAGAACCAGTCACCCGACGCAGAAACACAAGTTGAAATGTTGAAAAATGTAATGAACGCTTTTTTTTCATTTAACCGTGATTCGCTTATCTAGTTGTAAAGTATTTACGAATTCAAATTGCACAAAGACACGTACAGTACATATAGTACATATGCAGTATGCATACTTACTGTACATACAATACAAGTGATCTTCGGCATAGAAAGTTTTACATTACCGTTGATTATAGAAACATGTATGGATTCATTAGCACGAGTCATTTTTCAATGTTATCATTGAATTATAGACAATTCGTCTCTTTAGTATTATTGAATTGTGACAAGTACAATATATTGAAAACGATAGGTTTCACAGTGCCAACCTATAGAAACATACTCATTAGACAATGAAAGAATGATCTATTTACCGTATATGTATACAAATGAGGTTAGATCAAACGGTTTATCATTGACCTGTGAGGAGGAATGGGCCCTGAAAATTTGGGTGGCAAAAATCGTGAATCGAAATAAAGTAGACCATACATTAACCGAGTATCTTCATAATGTTATGATGTTCGCGGGATATTGTCGAATGTTTTCACAGATGCGCCTGTAGGTGATCACGTTTCTCATCATTCATAAGATTAATAGAGATGTCAAGGGTCGTTCGGTTATGACATGAAACGTTGCAAATTATTAAGAGTCACTGTTTCCTTTAGGGTCCCATCTGCTGTCATGAGAATGTGATTCGCGATCATTGTTTATGTAATATATTACCAATCGGATGGCTGCGATTATTGAAAAAGTCGGAAGAACCTGTTGCTTTCCCAAAGACGATAAAGCAGATGGGCTGAGTTTATTGCATGGACGCGAAGGGAGGAAAAAAAAAAAGAGAGCAAGTCGAAATCAACTGTTTGATTATGCATATATCGTTAGACAAGAAATAGAGTCTTGTCTTCTTGCAAAGTAAAGCACAATGGGTTCCTTGTTTTAGTTAAATAAAATCTCCAGATCCGCCCGATTGATAAGAGGCAGGATATGCACGGATGACAAATATCAATGGATTAAATCACGAAATATTGGCAAAAAGAAAAAAATTCATTATTTTCACACAAAAGTACGAAAGCCTAGCTGATCTCGATGCAAGATGATGAAGTTGAATATAATATTAATGCAACAAAGAACAATTGTCTTTACATCAATTTGTCCCGATCATTTCGCAATATATCCATAAACATCTTAGCGCAAAATTCGGAGACTTTTGTAATTCGATGGAAAAACTTTGCGCATAAACGTTGAATTCTGAATCGTTGGGATTTTTTTTTTTTTTTTTTTTGAATAAAACCCAATTAATAGAACTTTTGGATTATATTTTAAAATCGTATCACATTGCTGTAACGGATGTCATAAAAATCTTTATAGAGAGAGAGAGGACACGGACTTTCAATGAATCGGGTAACCGAAAATTCAACGCGATCTTTTTAAATGGCACCCAATTTCCTATTCTTGCAGTATAATTTTTAAAAATTTCTATAAACACACCTATACTGTAAACATGTTTATCTTCATTTAAATTCAATATTCACACGTGCAGAATTATAGAACTCGAAATTCGCTCGAAATTCCTCGAAATTTACCTATTGATCGTCTATACGTGCATGAATCGAGCTAAAAATAGAAAATCACACTTTTTGTACTATGTAAATCTATTGGCAATAGATCTAAACACAGTAACTATCATAACTTTAATGTGCCTCATGCACACGAGTTAAAATTTTGCATATTAATGTTAAAAGAACTTACTTGTTTATAGAACAGTGATATTTATCTTATTTGACAAGTATCCACGACCGTTGGAATTCCCGACCGCTTGTGAAGAGAAGTGCAATAATCGAAATTCAAGGAGATAGGCTTTGGGATGGTAGCCAATGGTTTTTTATTGTCGAAATTATTCACGTGATAAAAATTAACAGCGAACTATTTATGCGTATTCCACAACCCAAATTTATAAATTTAATGTTTTCGAGATTCTACTTTTGGGAATTATCCAACTCGGAACACCGATTAAGAAGGATTTTCTTGACCACATAAAATTTCCTTTATTCCCAGAGTTGTTCAATAGGTATTTATTTATTGATCGCAAATTTATCCACTCACTGAATAATGATTGAAAGAAATGTCAATGAATGACGGTGCAATAATCATATCATATATCGCTTCCTTCCCGAGAATAGTTGATTGGATGCCACGATTGCAAAGCGTGTGCCAATTTTATCTGTTTGCTGAGACACAGTAAATAACGGTTCGGAATAATTGTCACCCTTAATCTCTCGACATTTCTCGATTTACGATTTTCTCATTTTTGCTTAATAATAATGTAATTGTGATATCATTAGTACCAACAATAAATACCATCATCATTGAACGTTTCGCTCAAATCACCAGCGTTCATGAAAATCCTGCATTGTGCTGTACGTATAATAAGATATTGATTCTCGCATTTGCTCTTTGACAGCAATGATCAAATCACGCGCATAAATTTCAATATGCATGACGTCATCCAACCTGTCGAATAATAAGCACATACCGTAAAAATAAAAATAGTAAACCAAACACATCAATAGGCGGAAGTGTAGTAGTCGGGCGGTCATCGTTATGCCCGATTCCGAACGGCATTCACAATAAATACTCCGACTGACCGTTGGTCACTAATCTTGTGTGATTCCATTGAGGCTATCTCCGGTATAACAGGTGACCCCTTTGTTTCTCCCTCATGTCTTGAGCGTCCCTCACTTTATTCAACCGACTTCTTTTTATTGGAGGGGAAGCCTCTCGGTTGAATGATCCTTTCATTGAACGTTTCATTTATGAAGTACAGTACGTAAATAAATTGACGCATATGATCATGCATTCTAATATTTTACCTTTTATATGTTATACGCAGCTCTCCTTCTTTCTTTCATTTCATTTTTTTTATCGATATACAGCATATGGAATATATAGGTACAACATACAGTATACAGTATGATCCTCATTTAATTTTATGCAAACACTTAGCCGCACACTAAGACAAAGAAATAAAAAAAGTGCCGTGACCTGATTTGCGCATTTGAAAAATGATTCTGTGCGTAAATTGTTTTGTAAACAGTAAAGGAGATGAATCAAACTTGGAATAGAAATTATTGTTAAGCCCCTATTAGTAAATGTCTAACAAGATCACAAGGTTCAAAGTAACAGACTTGTTAATGGTTTGTGATTGATGATGATTGCAAGGTGCGCATTCATCTTGCCTTACTTCTATATTTGGGTGTTTGACTATTTCAAGGTTTCTTGGGGCTCCAAAAGTGATAACCCCAAAATATACATGCGGCCTGCATAAAAAACACATAACAATGATTAACGTCGCGCGGTAATTATTTACGGAATGCGTGAATTTTCCAACAAAATCTCCCATCTCTACATTTCAATAATTTCAAATCCCTTATTGGACCGTTAATAATATATAGGTACGTATCGATGTTTGTATGTATGTATGTAATGCTTGAGGTTAAATTGTGTGAAATTCAAAGGTTTCTTTCAAAGTCATCAATCATATGAAATCTTGCACGTGATCCGCAGTTCATCCCTGATATATGACGATCGTCAGATCCCTGTCTATGGCTGATAAATCATCTCGGGCATTTTAAATCGATTTTTCAGATTGGTTATTTTTTTTCTTCGGTATAATATTCTCCGTCTGTCAAAACAAAAATTTGTTATGCTTATTTATTTACCTTAAATACTTTTATTCTCAAGTAATATTTTACATCTCTGTGTGCACGCACGTTTGTGATCCAAAAAGGTCATCACAACAATAACAACGTATACATATCCCTGCATTTGATGGATGTTCTTGAAAAATGTTATTTTAAATAAATAAATAAATCATTGATCCAATTATATAGGTGTAATTCAATAGTGAATAAACAATTGCGCCGGGTTTTCCGACAATTTATACCATCCTTAATCTAGTAACTGTAGCTTTGTAAAACCTTAGGTAATCTGTGTGTGTTCTCACCAATAAGAATTTTTCATGGAAATTGGGTTTTATTGATTTCTTCGCAATTGGATGTAGGTCAAGAAGGAACAGAAGAGAAATGCTGACCAACCAGAAAAGCCGTGTGTTTCATCTACATGAAGTGATGTATAAACAAAGCCTGCTAATTTCTTGCACAGTATCTACATTTTTTCCTCCGTCGACGTTAATCAAAACACGCACGTGCATTTATAAACATCTTTCTCAAAATAACTTGGAGATCCACGAAAGATCGTCTCGTATTCGTAACTTGCCGCATTGTTTTACTCGATTTTTTTGGTTAAACATAAACGCATGCATCACTGCACAAGATAATTTGTTCAAGCTCGGTCTGTAATGGCATTGTTATTATCACCAACGTTCTAGATCTCCAAAATTGATGGCCGTCAAGCGTTTCTGGACCAGATTGAAACATGTTGAGGGCGGGTCAACCCTTGTACACACTCGTCTGCATACATGAGGGCAATGTATCTCATTCGACGAAGTCCAAAAAAATTAATTTTCGGGTCTGTGAGGATTCTGTGTACGTATACATCGCGTGCGATGTGTATATGTAAGCAAACGTCCATGAAAATCACAAGTAGTTTATTTCTTCCCTTCTTCCTCTTCCTCTCTTCATGTGCGTGGCGTTTCCTTTTTCACCTGTTGTCTTGTTTTTCACTCTTATTTTTATATAAATATTTCTGGTCAAAAAAATGATCAAGGCATTTCTTTGATTTTTATGCACGATCGTGAAAAATTCGTTATATGTCCTTTTTTGGTGCCCCGCTACTTATAATATATAAAAAAAGCAATACCTCTTTTTTTTTTTTTTTCTCATGTGCCAAGTTGTAGCTTCTCACCTCTGCCAACATTAATTTCTTCCTTCGAGAAAATCACAAAAATTTATCAAACAAAAAAAACATTTGTAAATTCTATATTCACCTGATTTAATTAAAAAATCCTAGGTGCGTATTCTATGCTATGCTAGCCATGTTTATTTTCGCAAAAAGAAAAAAATTAAAATAAAACGGGATTATCCACTTGAAGGGGTTCATTCAAGAACCTTTTCCTTGTTCATTGTCTCCGTCGTTTTAAATTTTTTTTTTTTTTTTTTTTTTTTTAATGCTCCAAAGGATATAAAAACTATCAAAAGATCTCTTCGTCAAAATTCTTCACTTTCAGAATAATTGTCAACGAAAACCATTCCAAAACTCACAAGAAAATTTATTTTCTAACAATAGCTCCTCTAACATATAACCTTCATTGACGTCGAAGATGGATGTCCTAGAATTGGTTCACGTGGAAAACTCCAAGAGCGAGAGTCGTCCCTTCTGCTGTACACGG
>CAJVPV010000507.1:0-21353 GCA_910591835.1 Acaulospora morrowiae | reverse complement strand
GTGCATATATTGCAGATTTGGGTCTTTCAATGTCGATTGATACAGAATCTAAAGGAGTTTATGGAATTTTACCATACATAGCACCAGAAGTTTTTTGTGGCAATTCATATACTTTAGCATCTGATATTTACTCATTTGGCATAGTTATGTGGGAAGTTTCTTCTGGAAGAGCAGTGCCTTTTAACCATGAATCTAGAGTTCAATTTCAAATTCAAGTATGTAATGGAGTTCGACCAACTACTATTGAGGGTACGCCACAGTGTTATATAGATCTTATGAAAAGATGTTGGGATGGAAATCCAAATAATCGTTCACTTTCCGAAGAAATCAGCAAAACTTTTACAGAATGGCAAAATGACGAGAAATTTTTAACAGAATCATCAAAGTTTGATAAAATATTAAAAAATATAGAAAATCCTCACGTACAAACATACACTAAAACGACGTATAGAAGTGAATTTATTCCTAGCATCAAAGGTAAATAATAATATACGTTATTATTTTATCACATATTAAATTAACACTACTTATATATTATAGACAGTCAACAACTTTACTTACATATTAAATAATATAAATATGTCTTTAGAGTACTTCTGTAAATAATTTTATGATAAGAGTTATATAATTATAAGAATGCATCAATGTATTCTTTAAACGTTTAATATCCAGACTTTCATTATATTCTCCGGAGCTAAATATCATAAACTTTCGCAACGTTAATATCTGTTAAATCCGTTGGTGTATGAACTTTGCTATTTTCAAAAAATTTAACCCATTTATAAACCGAATAATTTTTTTATGTTAACATTACGCAAGAACTGAGAAATACTAGGGTAGGATAACTTGCATATAATAAAGTTTGTTACGGTCTTCTTTTTTTAGAATTTCTTTCCTTTTGTAAACATGAAAGAGAGCTCAATAATCTACTGAAAGTGAAAGTAACTTTTTAATTAGATATCGTCACTGGCGAACCTGATTTACTTGGCATAATTTGAGTAATTTTGATACGTGTTAGGTTTTTCAATCTTTAATATTCTTCCATTATATTTTCTCCAGAGCCCTTGTGTGTCGCTGGTGTTATCCCTCCTTTCAGACTAAACTTCTTAATGATTACTAAGTATTTCTATCTTTTTATAAAACAACACGTAGTATGGTTTTAGGTTAAATATTTCTTTAATTACTCAAGTTTATACATTAATTATATGACTCAATACCTATCATTTTACAACGCGTAATTACCTTGGATATATTAGATAATTAGGACAATGTAAAATGTAAAAATATTATAATATAATGTTCAATTATATATTATACTGTTTTTTTTTTTCAATAATATTATAATACATTTTTTATGAAAAGATCAAGTCTATACAAAACTTATATCTTTATTGTTTTTTAAATTTATTAGCTAACGACATGTTATTATGGTATTGCTAGTTAAAAACGATTTATTTAACATATTTCTTGCCAATATTTTGTAAAAAAAGTAAACAATTTATCAAGTATATCAAATTTAAACTGCATAACTTTGTTACAAATTGATATAAATTTCATAAATAATTTGATAGATAATATTTATTTTTTCAAATACATTAAACTTTAATTTATTAAAATTTCAATATTTTGTTATAAAAGTTATTAGTTTATTTTTTTATTTTTTTAACACTATCAAAGCTTATTTTATTGATTTCAATTAACACATACATGTATTCAGTTTTATAAAATAATTTTGTATTCCTATATTTCCTATATGGGTAATTATTTTTGAAGATGAACCAAAAATTTTTGGGCCTAAAATAATAACCCTAAAATTATAATATAAATTAAATATGAAATAGAGCTTGCATAGAAGAAAAATAGCTGAACACAAAGCCATATATAGCTATTACCTATACTTTAGGCTCTATTTCATATTATCATATTATATTTTTATAAGAATTAAAAAATTGGATGTATTTTCTATTCTAATAAAAGATATTTACCTATTTCCACTTTCTATTATTTTTGGATTATTATTATTATTATTATTTTGTTGATACATATTTGTTTTCCTTATATCTTTTATAATTCTTATTTTTGATAAACTTCTTTATAATCTATATCTTTAAGTGTACTAAGTATTAAAGTATATATTTTTTCATTAATTTTTATAAATAATAAATAAAAATAAAAATTATTTATTATTAATTTATGAATATTTTTTTGTAATTTTCTATGAGAATAAATATTAAAAAAAATATTATTATAAAATTATATTTTAATTTTAAAATAAATAATTAATTTTTTAATAGTATAGATATTTTATACTGCTTCTCTTTTAGAAAACTATCTTAATAGTATATCAAAATAACTATCAACAATGTTTTTATAATAATATTTAACAAAATAATTGAATAAAATTTTTTTGTTGTAAATGGAAGATAAATAATTAAAGATAAAATATATTAATTTAGCAAAACAAAAATGTGTTTCAAAATCAAACCAAAAATAAATTTCATTAAATTATGACATAAAAGAATTAGAAAGAAATTTTTTAATACAATTAGTTACAAATAATAAATCATGATTTAAAATTTTTGAAAAATAATCAAAATATTGAGTTTGAATTATATTATTTTAATTTTTATAAAAAATAACAAATTCTAAAAGTGAAATTTATATTTTTTTATAAAAATTTCTTCCAATTTCAATTGGTCTACCACTAATTTTAAAATTTTCTTTAAAGTCCATAATAATAATACAAGAGATAGTTGTTAATTCAAGAGAATTTTTATAAAACTTATATTGTTAAGTTTTAAAATAAAAATATTGTTTATAAAAATTAATTTCAGTTTGTAATTGATTAATATAAAATTATTTTTTCTATTATTTGAATTAATTTGTTATAATTTAATTTTTAACTTTTCCTCATTAATACAAATTGAACATATATTAGTTTTTTTTAATACTTTTAGGACAAAGTTTATAAAATTTATTTAGACTTAATTTTAAATTTAAGTATTAAATATTTAACTTGAAATAAATTGTTTTTTTTTATTTTTTCAAATAATAATTATAGAAAAATTATAATTAATGGTAATATTTTTCAAAGAATATGGAAATTTAATAAAAGAACATATTAATATTAATAAATATAAATTTTGTAAAAGAAACTTAATAATAAATTCAAAAGCTTTTTTATTAATTTTTGATTTAAAAAAAGAAATATATCTTTGATAATCTGATAAATTAAATATTTAATTATTAATTTTTTTGAAAACAGTATTAAACTACTTATTATTAAAATCAAAATCCAAATTTTTTAATTTTGTTCTACTATATAAACTAGCAATTGATGATAAATACTGGATTTATATTTTGTAGAAACAGAACTATACATAATTTTTATATTATTCAAAACTTGTTTTACTTTTAATATATTTTATAAATTAGAAAAAAAAGATTTTTCAATATAAGAAGAATTGGAAAAATAATTATATAATTGTTTTGGTTTATTGCCAGATAATTATAAAGCAGTATTATGTAAAATTAAAGAAATAATATTTTTTTGTGATGAATAATATAAGTTAAATAAGAGAAAGTAAGAATTATATGTATTTAATAAAGAATAAAGTTTTTTTTTAAGATTTATGAAAGATATATAGAAAATTAAGAAAAAATTAAATAAGATTTAAAAAAATATTTTCTATTTATATAAAAATAATTGATTAATATTCTAATTGATAGAATATTTCAGAATATTCTAAAAAAATTTAAATTTTTAAAACAATATAGAATTTTCTAAAACTTTATAGAATTTTTAAAACTTTAAATAACTTTCTAGAATTTTCTAGAATTATATAAAATTTTCTATAAACTTTCTGTAATTTTTTAAACTTTTTAAAAAAGGTTACATAAAATTATATATAAAAAAAAGTCACTAAAAATAATATATCTAAAAAAAGATTACTAAAATTTTTTTATTAATATTTTTGTTATCTTTAAAAAAATAATTAACTATTTATAAATTATAATATATATAATAATTAATTTTTAAAATTAATAAATAAAAATGCTTTTAATTACTTTTTAAATATATTTTTTTTATAAAAAAACTCTTTTGTACATAACTTTTTTCTTAAAATTTTCCTTTTATGGTAATTTTTCTTCAAAATTAAAGAAACAAATATTTTTTTCACCTTTCAATATCCAAAAGTTCTTTACACTTTCTTTTTTTTCACTACAAGAGTCTCAAGGAAATTAAAGAAGTATATTAGTACATTGGAATGAAATCTCTAGCCAGAGAAAAACAAGTTTGGAGACCTTGCTTTTTCTTTGAATTGCATGAAGGAAGGCCTATGACAGTTACTTCTTTATAAATCTTTCTTGGAGTTTTCCTATTTTCTTTTCTTTACAATACACAAATCTTTTTAAATAACTATACTTTTTGCTTGGAGAACTTCTTTTATCTCAAAAAACCAGACTTCATATCAAAATTGTTTATATTGTTGACTTGAAGCATCAGCAATATATTCAATGTTTATTTTTCACTATCACTCAACATATTTTGTTGCATCACCAAAAATCAAAAAATCTCACTCAAAAAATTTCTTATCAAAAAATCACAATCAGTTTATTTCTGTCAATTAATCAACATTCCAAACTTAATCAATCAAACACTATCAATTTTTCAAACAAATTTGTACAACCAAAAAACTACACTTTGATCAACATAAACAAAACCTTTTATGGCAATAACAACCAAAACAAAATTACATCACCAACAAACAAACCAATCACAAATTACATTATTACAACAATAATATTATCACTACGACTAATCATCTATTAAAAAGATATATTATCAACACTATTGTACATTTTGGACAATAGCTTGGCCATTTCAGGAAATGCAACAGTACTTTAGTTAAATGGAACTATCAGCATGGTGTGCCTAGTGATTTTATCCAAAGCATCTATAGCTTCACAATTAGTGTTTTTGCATTTATTTTTTTTGTTTTCAATTTTCAATTTCTTATAGTTTTACATATAAACCTGAGTAGGTATTCATAGCTGCTCGGCATTATTTAGAATGTACATTGGTTTTAATATTTATTTTCCATGTCACTTAGATAGTTTCTATAGGCAAGCTAGCATTAGACTTATTAGCTTAGCAAGTTATATAAAAGATGTTGTCACTTTCTTTATGTATAAATTTTAAACAATTTTACAATTAATAAAGTGATGATGTTTACCTACTTTAATATATATATATATATATATTTTATATATTAAATATCAAAAAAAAAGCATATTTACAATTATTTTAAAATTGTTTTTTAAGATCAAATAATCAAGACAATTATTACTATTCATTTTTTTTAAAATAATTAACAAGAATGTTATTTTAATTCTTTGTTAAGATATTCTTGTTAAAATATAAATAATAAAAAAATATTATTTATAATTTATTTATTACTTTATTTATTTTTTTTTGAATATTTTTTTTTGTATTATTAATTTTAATTTTTTTTTTTTTTACATTATCATCATGCCTTTTTTTTTTTCATATCTTTTTTGATAATACAATTAATATAATTAATAAATGGTTTATTTTATTTGATAATTATAGATACCTTACGATTATAAATCTAATATACCGGATTTAAAATTTTTATTGTAATTTTTTTCATCATTAAGTATATACATTTTTTATATTACATATTATACAGTATATCAAATGTATAAAATAAGTATTATTTATTTTTCAAACGTCATAATGTCGTCTCCGTTTTTGATCCGATCCGATTTCCGGATCTGACAACCGTTACAACAGAATCAGCTTACCGATTATAGAAATGCTATAGTCAAATCAGTTCATATTTTTTACGTAATGTTTTGTTACGTACGTACGTATTAGTATGATACGCTCGGAGTCGTAAATTAGAAAAGGGTCCGTGGTGTACTGTACACAGATCAGTCGAGGTGTACAATTAATTATATGTTTCCTGTATAAATAGTTACCAATGGGAAAGGAAATTCATAGTAGACCCTGCACATCTTTTAATTTGTGGATACCTGTGTGACGTGATGCCAGTAATCAGTAATCCTTGAAAAAGTTCCAGAAATAGAGATGGCGTACATACCTGTACTCTTTACGGTCGGATCGTTTCTACATACGTCGGAATTGAAACTAGAATTTGAAACCAAATTTATTAATTGCTCTTTCCGCACCCAGGTAAGCGAAATAGAGTAACATCGTTCGATTGCACACCAGTGTTCCATAGAAGTAGAATACCGAGAAAAACTCTATGTACGTACGTAACATCTTATTTCTTTCCATACAACAGAAGAAACATTTTGTTATTCATGATCATTTTTGCACATAAGAGAAAAACAGAAATCCTTCACTCCTTTTCCTTTAAACATCCTTTTTGATTACATAGCCGCAGGTTTATTGCATTTTTTTTTTTATGTGCAGTATTAGAACAAATACAACTCTATTTTGGAGCATTCATTCATTATCTCATCCATATTTTCACACACACATATATATATATAAATACAGTGGACGTTATTTTGGAAGAGAATTAGTTGGATACAAATAGAATAAACAGGATTTTCTTTTGCAATTCTATATTCGCAATAGCTGCCAGTTACTTCTCGCCCAAGGTTATTTCTCCTTACTATAAACACTTTTTCAACCCTACTTCCAATAATAGCAATAGTGGACTTACGGCAAAATATCATTATATTAATCAATCTATATTGGCAAACATCAAATAATAAATAGTAACCCATTTACGATTTAAAAAAAATTTCTGCGTTTCTTTTTCTTTTTTTTTTCGTTCGCCTTCCTGAACAAATCTTTTCGTCAATCACGAAATAACGTTCTTTTTTTTTTGATATTGTATATCAAGAAACAAATACGCTTACCGAAAATACTTTATAAAAAAAATCCAGGAAATATTTAACAAGGCCCCTGCACAATGTGGCGCAAGCAGAGTAGAACAAACCTTAGGGTATTTTCCATTTTAATCCATTTTGAGGGTGAGGGGAGAGTAGGAGCGAAAAACTTGTATTCATTTCTTTTTTAC
The DNA here is from genome assembly GCA_910591835.1 of Acaulospora morrowiae. Lineage (NCBI taxonomy): Eukaryota > Fungi > Glomeromycota > Glomeromycetes > Diversisporales > Acaulosporaceae > Acaulospora > Acaulospora morrowiae. Next base: position 14,274 of record CAJVPV010000507.1, on the reverse strand, counting down.
TAATACTCCCGCACAATATTATTATGCGTTTAGAACAACGGAACTTCATCATCATCATCATCATCACATGGTCACCCGAACGACTATTTTACCACCACCAACATCATCGCATCTCATAATTCCCATTACCCACTAACACCTCCAGGAGCCAACACGGGTTCCACCGATGGTAACCAAAAATCAAAATGGAAAGCAAAAATAAGAGTTCCTATGAGACTAAACTCCACGGCCGGCAAAGCTGCGAAAGCCATGAAAGCTCACGACTATGAAACATCGTTAAAACACTTGAATGAATTGGTATCCAATTATCCAAACAACTATAAAATTATGTGTGACCGTAGTATGGCGCATTATAATCTGAACAACTATCGGGGAGCTTTAAACGATGCAGAAGCAGCAAAATTAAAGAAACCAGACAGATCACGTGCATACTATATTTGTGGGTTTATTTATGATAAGCTAGGGGAGGCCAATGAGTCAATACGATCATTAAACCATGCATTGCAAACATCATCCAATGATCCGGAAGCACTGGAGGCACACAAGATATGTGCAAAAATATATTACCATCATGATGATTATAGAGAAGCTCTTAAGCACTTAAACAGTGCATTACAATTAGATCCCAATGATTCTTGGGTTCTGCATGTGCGAAGTCGAATCCGTTTCGATCGAAAAGAGTATGATCAATCGTTGGCGGATGTAAATGCTTTGATAAATATCGAGAGTGCATCCACGAATTCCAACATGGAGTTGAGGCACGATGCATTTGAATTGCGTGGAACATTGCATAAGAAATTAGGACAATATGAACCTGCAATATTTGATTTTAGTTCCGCCTTGAATATAAAACAGAAGGATGCATCGCTGATATTTAAAAGAGCGAGAGTATATCTGAAGCAAGAGAAGTATGCCGAAGCACTATCTGATTTTGAGAAAATTGAGAGATTAATAGGGCTTAATGATGTAAACGCTGATCCAAAGATATTAAGAAATCGCGGATTGGCACACAAAGGATTGAATAGATTCAAAGAGGCATTGACTGATTTCACCAATGCATTGGCTATTGAAAAAAAATCATCAACCTATAGACACCGAGCACACGTATACTTCATACTGAAACAGCTGGAACAGTCTATTGGAGACGCGGAAAAAGCCCTGGAACTTGATCCACAGGATACTCTAGCAGAAGATCTGCACAATAGGATCTTGTCTCGACTTAAACGGTAAGCTTTTTGTTCTATCTGTATACTGCGTTTGCCTCTATTCACAATAATTGATTTTCTCTGGTTTCGATGATCACAAGGTTTGATAAAGCATTAGAAGGATTAAAAAAAGCCCTTAATGCAAATCCACAAAATGTTAACGCACTCACCGAAAGGGGAGGCGTGTACCTTTCGATGAAACGGTACAGCGAAGCTTTAAATGACCTCAACCTTGCCATCAGTTATCAACCCAAAAATTTCATGGCCTTATTAACCCGTGCGAAAGTGTATCGAATCCAGGAGTCCTATCAATTATCCTTGGTCGATCTAAACAATGCCATAAACGTGGAACCCCACAATGCTCGATTACTTAGGAATCGAGGTAAGGTGTATACATTGTTGAATGAATATAACAAATCCATTGCGGACCTCGACCGCTCCATGTCCATGGAAAAGGAACCGCATACGTCAGCACTGAAGTATCGCGGTATATCCTATTCAAAACTCGGAAAATATCACGAAGCTATTTCCGATTTTAATAACGTCCTCAATATGAAACCGTCGAATTCAACCGTTTATTATCATCGTGGGAAGACCTATTACCACCTGTCGGAATTTGACAACGCTCTCGAGGATCTGAACAAATCACTAGAGTATGAAGAAAATTTGGAATCATTTAGATTGAGATCAATGATCTATGAACAAACTCAAGAATTTGAAAAATCAAGAAGCGATTTAGATCGCATATTGTCAGCAGAACCAAACAACACCTCCGTGTTGTCCAAGAGGGCTGAGTTGAATGAACGTTTGAAACAATTCCAGGATTGCGTTAACGATTTGAGCAGCGTGATGAAACTGGCACCACAAAATGCACGTGCATTAAATTCTCGTGGGAGGATGTTGGTGAGATTATGTAGGTACGAAGAGGCGCTCAGGGATTTCAATAAATTGTTGGAGATGAATGAAAATGATGTTGAAACCATAGGATTAAGGGCGGAAGTATACCAACGATTAGGGAAATACGAGGAAGCATTGAATGATTTGAAAGATGGAATTGCGAATAAGCCTGGAAGCAAGCGTTGGTTGCTTGTGGTGAGAGGTGGAATACTCAGAGAACAAGGAAAATTTGAGGATGCATTAAATGATATAAATGCAGCCATCGATCTTCCACCCCCAACAACTCTTAAACATGATTTGACTTTTTCGAACGTCGCTCAACCTGGGACCAGCAAGAAAGGAACACTTTGCGGGACGCCGGAAGCTCGACAAGAGGAAGATAAAGTTCATGCAATGGCATTATGTTACCGAGGAGCGATCATGAGGAAGATGGGGAAGACGGACGATGCATTGGATGATTTGAACAAAGCGTTGAACATGGACCCATATAATTCATTGGCATTGTGTGAGAGGAGTGCTATACTTAGGGATAATGATAAGTACGATGAAGCGTGGGGAGATCTAGAGATGGTGTTAAGTAATTACGATGATTTTGACGAATAAACGGATAGGAAATATATAATGTCGGCGTGCATTTATATGTGTATTATTATTTCTTGTAAATTTTGACTACTTTTTTTTTTTTGTCATGCTGCTATGACTAAAAAATTCTGCATGTACCTACCTTTCTTTACTGTTAGATATTCCCCCATTACCAACGGGTACATTAAATGATGCATATCATTTTTAATCTATTTTCATGTTAAACATCAGACATTTTTCCTTTCATTAATTTGTCATTATGTGAGGAGATTCTGTGTGTGTGTGTGTGTGTGTGTCATCGATTTATTAATTAAAACGCAAAGTGAATAAAACTTTGTGATAAATTTAGATAACCAGACTTTTCGACATTTAAAATGCCAATAATATATAATGATGCCATAATTGTATAAAGTTTCTCTACCCAACAAATAACGCAACTGTTTCTAATTATGCCTTATGTGTAAAGTTTATGTCAAACGCAATGTTAAATACTTATTATTGGTTCCGTTTAAAAGAATCTAAAGCGACATCGCTCGATTAAAGAAGAAGAAAGTTATTATGATGACATTACGCCTTCCTTCAATACATTTGTATATGACGCCAGTATCACTCATCCAATACCGAAAGAAAAGTATAAATTGCACATTTAAAATTAACAATAATTTAAATTAACATTATTAAAAAACAATTGAGTTAACTATTACACATCGCACATTTGAAAATCGCGCTGATAAAATCACACCAAGATAATCATTTCACTCGTAAAAATCCTCTTACATCCATTAAGAATCTAAACAAGACCTCTCGAAACCCGGAAACTTCTCTCCGCCGAATTATCACTTCGGGAAGTGTCTGCGGGATCGCCCCCGATAGTATGGAAAACGCGTCGTGAAGTCGATTCTGGATTTCGGGTGATGTTTGTTGTGATATTAGAGTTTGCACAAGAGTATTGTAAGATTCCTAAAGAGATTCAGGATTAATCAGAAATCGGACAGAAAATTTTAAATCAGAAGAAACGACAAAGTGGAAACCCGTAGTTACCCTTCTGGCGCATATTAATGCGACCAATGCTGCCGACGCTGGTTCCAACAGATCAGCTTCGAAATCCTTGAACAAAAAACATTCCAATATAATATGCAAAAGTCTATCAAGAGGTTCATATAAATATTGCACAACAGTTCTTCCCTTCTTGCGCTCTTCGTTATGCGCAAACAAGGCTAAAGGCGTGATGGCTTGATATGCCAAACGAGATACTTCGTATATAGGAGTGGTTATTAATTAAGGCGAACATTTGGTGAATGATGAATTTTAATTGACAAATAAAATTCAAGGATATTTTTCGATTCCATACTCCAATGAAGCATACAGATTTCTTTGAGAGTCCGCGGAGAGTCCTTCCAATTTGTCGGGATAAAACTCCACCAGATATGAAACAAATCTCATATATTCTTTGCACAATTTGGGAATCTGCATAATTCAAAAAATGCCTCTCTTAACACTGAAGAATAATTCATATGGGTATGTATATGGTGAATAAAGACTTACCTTGAACATGTTTGTGTTGATTGTGGGTATTATGAAATCGACACCATAAAGAACGACACTAGGAATGTCGAATTCGGTTGCTGTCTTGTTCTCTTGTGCGTCATCATATACTTTAAGAATACATAATTGATCAAAATTAACGATCACGAATTTTATGACATGTGAACTCGAGGCGCATATAAAAACTCACGGTACTCCCGAAACTCCGATGCCATAAGTCCCGAAAGAATGTTCAGTATGATCGATATGTCGGCGTACGGTTCTTCTTCGGCTTCCTCGGAAGATAAAAGTCGTTTCCTTCCTAGAAAATTTTATCAGATAAATATTTCATTCATCCACCACCGCACGGAAAAGACAAAGTTCAATAAAAAACTGCATACCGAAATTGACCGAAGCATAAGATTTAAATAAGTTCGCTATGATCTGATAAACAAACTTTGCTTGATCTGTGGACAACGATCCAAGGTCTTGATAGGATACGAACGAATCGAAGAATTGTAACACGAGCAACCCAACCTCGGGACAATTTTGATAGTAGTGCAATAGTTTCACCATAAATTCAAAATACTTTGAACAGAACGAGCAGATAAGCTCGCTGTTTGCGATATCCGAGGCTAACGCAAGACCATCAAACATCTATTGGTGTGACAAGAATGTTAGTATCTGCAGTAAGATTCACACATTTTATAAAACATCATCGACTCAACCTCTAGGGCATTCAGAACTTCGGCCATGACGTCGGCTTGTTGATAAACGTTTTCAAAGTCGGGCCGTTGTAATACAGCCAAGAACCGTTTCTATCAAAAGCGTGGTTTATAATGAATTATTTCAAATTCCATCTGAAACTCGCAAAGTTGAAGGAAAATACAAACTTCAATGGCACCCGTAATCATCTGAAAATAGTGATGCCTTAATTCTTCGTCAGAAGCTCCGGACGTTATTATAGCTATCGTCTGAATTAACGAGCTTTTTTAAAAGGCGATTCCGCAAGCAAATAAATAAATCTAAATTTTCAAGATAAAGAATCACGAATTGTTTTAAAAGGCACACTTGTGAATAATCTGCGGAAAATGATCGAGATTCCCGGTGAAGAATGTGAGCAAGTCTGAAAAGTTACCTACAAAATTCAGAGATCGTAATCATTTAATTACGATCGAGTGATTAAGCGTACGACATAAAATTAATATTATTTCTACTTGATTTCAACAAGCCATTTCTTAACGACGTTTTTTTTCCGTAAGAGTTCAGCAATCTCTCAATCTATTTCCATGAGAGAAACATGTGAGAAATGTGGAGATGAGAGAAAAAAAAAAGAAAGAAAGGAAATTACATATGAACCTGCGATAAAGGACCCGGATCACTATTCCAAAGAATAAAATTGACCTTAATCTTGCCGATCAGATAGTTCAATATGTGTTGTCCTTCTCCACGAGACTCGGGCTTCCCAAATGCGCGTACTACATTATCGCTTTTTAAATAAATCATAGAAACAATAAATGTATGTGTGTAATCATTTGGGGAATTGCTTTGCCATTCATGCGTTTCAGAATTGAAGAATCTAGGCACCTTATAGATGAATAATCTGATTCATCGATTAGTAAGTAAGTTTTTCCCCATCGTTCGAAGAACCAAAATAATGTTTCCGCTACACGAGGGCTGCAGTGTGATGTCTGGGGTGAGTTTTAAACGCAATGAATAAGTGGTATGCACCATCAGGAACCTTGAGAAAACGCATAAATTATAATAATAACATACCTCAACAGCAGAGGTATCCAAAGATACGAGATCCAGAATCCCGGAAATTGTGTTTACGAGTAGCACTATTTGATCGTGGTTTTTCCCGAGATTGCACTGGAACGAAGTGCGAAAATATTAGACGAAAAGAGAAAAGGAACAGAAAATTGGGCACCAGATGTGAACCTAACCTGAGAGATCGATAATTTCATTAAAGCATCTGGAACAAGAGGTTGTTCACCTTCGCCAGCATCGGCCAACACGAAAGCAGATATTAGGACCAACCAATGGATTGACTCTTGGAGATACATAATCGTACAATCGGCTTTGAAAATACGATGAAAGAATAAATATCAATAAGTGGATATAATTATATCTGTAACGTTAAAAAACATATATATACCAGCAAAACCGGCACTGTTATCTGCGACCGCCATGAAGAACGCTCTTAGTTGCGCAGCGCGTTCGTGCAATAGAACCTGGAGTTTATCCAATACCCTCTGACCAACCATTCGCGCCAATATTGCAATGCTGATCAATTGATCCTCATAAGTGACCTAATTGCGCATGATTCGAGGTTATGTATATGCATACATCTATGTACACAGACAGACCTCGAATTTTTTCTTTGCGAGACCACACCTACCCAATCTTTAAAATTGTTAGCCTCCTCGTCGTCATCACTAGAGCACCTCGCCATTTCCAGGCGGGTATCGATGTAGGTTGCTGCGATGTGATAACTAGCTTCTCCCAGAAAGGCTATGAATCCTGCAGGATTGAACGATGGCGATTGTTGATGCTCGTGTAAACTTTGATAAGACTGCGCATCCTGAGCTAAAACAAAAAGACAATCAGATTGAATGTCTATTCTACGAAACTACACTTGACCAAGTTTCTGAGGAAACACATCAAATTAGAATACTCGGTCATACCTAATTTGACCCAAACCGCCAAAAATTCATCGAAAGCTTCTAAACTCCAGGTGCTATCCTCGATTAGGTATCCGTAACCATCTTTAACCATCGCACTTTCCCTCAAGCAAGTTGCGCTTAATTGGGCAATCTCATGAAGAAAATTTGAGAAATCGGGTACTTTACATAGCGTCGGTAAAGAAATAGTACACAGGAGCCTTCGCGTCATCTGTGAAATACCGAGAAGACTCGGACCATATTCGGCTGACGCAAGTCTCTCCGTTATATTACTTGAGAGGCTGTCAAAGGGTTAAGATTCGCCTTGAGGGGATTCAACTGCACGTGAATGGTACACTTACTTGTTAATAAGCTCCAATATTTCGTGTTTCATTATGACAACATAATCAATGATTTGTTGTTCTGACTCAAAGATCACGCCATGCAAACCCGAAATTTGAATCAAGCATTGTCTGCAACGATTAGCCAACTGCTCGTTCTTCTGTACGGCTTTATATAGCTTTTTTTTTAAGGAAAAAAAAAAAAAAAAAATGAAAGGATCAAAAAAAATGCATGCAATCGATTATTGATTATTTAAATGATTAATAAGGTCAAATATGTATTACCCTAAAAAACAATCTTAAAACTTCGTCGTGCATCATATGTCCCCTCCAGCTAGCAGGAAATTCGCGTGTTCTGGTTGTGATGAACAACTCGTCCTCTATGATATCATTCTCATCTTTCGAAAAGGTGCCAGCTAACAGAGACTCATTGTTGCTGACAAAGTCCCAACATAAAATCTTTTCCGCCAGGTTAAGCGACATTGCCAAAAGTGAGTCATGACTTAGATCATGATGAGGAATAGACGTGGCCACGCCAATCTGATGGCCGTTGGCATAAGGTTGTGAATATTGTATGCCATTTGTGGTGTGCATTTGTAATCGCTGATGCAAGATCCGGAGAACGTGATCAAATATGGGAAGTAGATATGTGGCCTTTTTGATTGTTGAAAAGTTCGAAGGTCTATTTTTTTAGCCCTCGTTCCGAAGTTGCACGTCATCACAATGACTGATAATATTTATCAAAGCTTACTTCAAAAAAATCTTTGCATTTCTTATGAAAATTCCAAGGAAGTCCAACGTTGCTCGCTTTGGTAGAGGAGAATTCATCCACCAGCGCATTAGCCAATCCCACGCCAACCAATTGCTAAAGAAATGAGTGCGGGCGGATTTCCCGAATATAGTTGAAATCAATGCAATCAAATGTGACAGGCTGACATGAAGTCTTGAACTTACGCTGTGTCCGTCCGTTGACTTGATATCGGTTAAAATCGAATGTTTTTCAGCATCATGATAATCTTCGAGGCCGCGTTTTATCATCACGGAAACCGTGTGAAGAATCTGATTCTGAACATACGGCATCATTCTATAAAATTGTTTCGCATAAACGAATGAAGCCTGGAAGAATGTCAAATAGAGACACAGGAAAATATGATACGCATACGCACTCCGTACGTTGTAAGCAATAGTTGATCAACCAGTTCTTCAGATTTAATAAATAGTCTTTCGAGTAGAATGCGTAATCCCGAATCACCGAATCCTTCACCGCTGATGCCATATGAAACTGTACGTAGTGTGATGTCGTATGTTCTAAAGAAGAATAGAGATATATATATTGAAGAAAATGCAATGTCATCTACGATTCGAATCACCTTGAACACGTGACACTAATAATTCGTACCCAATACATATTGACACGCCTCCAAGTTTCCAGACATTTGCTTGAAGCTTAACATGACTTGTTCTCCAGCATGCCGAGTGCTCGGAACCTTTGTCAAGAATTAAACAAGGTCAAAAATGATCGATCCCTGGAATCACTCCACGAATAATACTCTCAATCGCTTCTTAAATGGTCATACAGACACTCCCGTAAGCTTATCGAATTCTCACACCGCCGTGTGCATTCTATATGTCACCTGCTTTCTTGTTTCGAAGAAATCCTCTCCCTCTTCGAATGTGAACTAACCGACCATCAAATCACAATAATCACCTGCATATCAGCACAAGCCTCCTCAACCTGCAGCAGTACCGTGGGTAAATTCATGTTTGAAATGAGAAAATAATATCGGGTAACGAAAAATACATCTGCCTCTTATATAAAAATCAGCTGTAGTATCGGTGTCACCAGGTATACGCTTACGGAGGTCACATGGATGTACAGGTTAGAGATCCGAGTGTGTCCTTCCAGCAGGTTTTGCTCTCTCAAACTTACGACGTGTTGTTCCGAGACACAGTAAGTATCGATGTGCACAGATGCAAAATAACCAATTATAACTAGTTTCTAAAACGACCACCTAAGATAATTCCTGCCCCGGAAGATGATCATAAATAAATAAATAAATAAAATTTATTATTATTATTATTATTATTATTATTATTTGAGAAAATAACTCATTCGTTGTTAACATTGCGAGGAAAACAATAATTCCGTGAGATTTTAAGATGAATCCGCATGCAAAATTTAAACATTTCCTTCCCTGTTTTAAGAAGGAATCCTCTAAAAAAAAGTCTAATTAACAATGGCAAGCATACAAAAATTTTACATGAACCTAAATTAGATAAGAAGGATATGTTGATGTTGATTATTAATAAATTGGGATGTAGATCGAGATCACGAATCGAAGTTTGCATCGTGAAGCGTGATAGATAAGCTTAAGTGATCTGATCAATCAGTAGGACTGACTACCCTGGTTTAGGAGAATGTGATTCGCACATCAAATTTACTTTATCATGCAAATTTAAACTTGCACGTCATTCAGCGATGAAGTACGCTGTACTTGACGGTATACTACGACAGATAAATCTTAATAAATGTGTCTTTAGGTCTTTTCATTCTGTAATTCACAGATTTGGCTAGTATCCAATCTTGATCATCGACTACGGTGATTCTATCGTCAAACGTCGGATCAAGATATTGCACCCATTCCGGGAAATAATCAAACTTTTCTCTTATCACATCTAGAAATTCGCTAAACGTTCCGTCGTAAGGAAACGACAATGGCAGTTTCGTCCCGCGAAATATGCACATAAAACCGATCTACATTTTACCATAGAGTTTTTGAACGTTACGCGAAACGAGAATGTGTGTGTGATTAATGAAAATAATGGGTTACCTCTCCTTCCGCAAGCGTTATTTTCGGCAGCTCATCCTCGTCGAACTATCAGATTCCGAAAGCAATTAGTTTTGCCTTCAAATGAATACTTTGATGTGAGAAAAATGATTCTTACCAATAATTTACTAATCAACAATTTATTCTCTCTTCCAAAATTTGTAAAACACAAGCTGTTTAATCCGGCTTCCACCAAAGCTATTTTATTTTCGTGCTCCCAATCTTTTGGACGTAACTTAAATCCAATAGCATTCGTGAATATGCCTTGGGTCGGATCACTACTCGTTACTCTGGGGTTCTTTTTGTAAGGGAACCCGTCTGAATGAATATGATACTAATATCCAAATTATTAACACCGAAAAGATAAATGTGGTATTTTGTGCATATCGTGATTGTGATAAAAAAGAAACATTACCTCTCTCCGGAACCCATGTGGCACACTGATTTCCAAAACTTTCGACTTACCCATTTTAATCCCTTTCAATTGATTAAAAGGAATCACCAACTCATCCTTAAAGCCAAAAAGGCACAAAGATATTTCACTTCTTTGGTATTTAACTAATAGTGCGAGCGCACCACACTTAAATGGGTACTCTTCATTTTCTTTAGTGTTAACTATTATTTCGTCTATGTCGACCTTGATTAACAAATTTTTCTTTGGATCGTTTTGAATCCTCTTCTTTGATTTAGAGGAAGCCGGAAGGATTTGTGAGGAATTAGATTCTTGAAGTCTCTTTGAAAAGGATGGTGTCGGCAATAGTCTTTTGAGTTCAAAATAAATAAATTTTTGAACACGAACAAAAATTCATTTGAGCATTAAAAACTACCTCCTCATTATCCGAAAAATCGATAAGGTTTACTTCTTTGACGACGTGCGCTCCTTCCATGTCGCAGGGTTTGTTCAACGTTCCTGACGCTGCGGTAAATGATTTACATAATGTGGGAAAATAGATAAAATAGATCGGCGTACGTTTTCTCCTTAGACGTTAAAATAGATGTGTTTGCATACGTAAATCAATATTATGTAATAAAGTTTTCAAAAATATCATTGGAAATTCGGATTGGTGAATGATTGTTTGAAATGTATTCTGGCTCATGTTCCCTAAATACGTATTAATATATATCATCATGATTACGATGAAATCATATCAATCACTTGACTTTTTTCGCATAAATTTGATATAAAACATCGAGTCTTCCATCAATTCAACTCACCCTCACTCATCCATGACTTCTCAGATGTCTACTGAGCAAGAGGAGTTGAGCGAAACCATCAAACCATCTTCCATCCAACAGAGCTTGAAAAATGTCAGTAAGTCTGTTTACACTCGATTGCCTCATTGGATGCAAAACGTTTGGAATTCGGCTTACGAAGTGGCTGCCAGATATTCCATTCTCAAAGATTTCTCAATAGCTTTTGCTTCATTGTCCGTGCTTCCCTTGGCATTCTTTTTGATATGGGTCATCGGTTCTCTTGTTGCCACAATGGTTATTGGTAAGTGCGAAAGAATTACCCAACGTCTGCGTCCTTCATCGGTCCTAACCACGTGATTCAATTCAATCGTTAAAGGTGTCGTTGTCTATCTTGCGGTGAATGGACTTGCGATAGGCGCCGGTTTCCTATTACTCGCCCCGATCCTATTCTGCTCTTTAATAGGTGCAGCATTGACAACTTGTCTGACCACCAGTGTTCGTTTCACCTATTGGACCGGAACGACAACTTACAAAGCCATCATGAACTTTCTTCGGAACCGAGATCATTCTGGTGCAACTATTGGCTCGAGGAACAATTTTCCGACATATAGCCAACAAAGCTGAAAGTGTTGATGAGGAAAGAATTAACTTGAATCACGATGGTGATGATTTTTTAAATGCTGACGCCCTTGAAAATGATATGTCGGAATTTGACGAAGACGAAAATTATGAAAGCGTGGAACATTTTGAGTGGGTAGATAAATGGCGTATATACTTTGGAAAACTTCTTAAACTTCCCAGAGCTCTATTTGATGCTTTTCGAAAAGTTATTCTCTATTACACCATTATCCTGTTTTTTATTGGAGGTTTGGGGCGTTACGTGTTCGACGATAAAATGTAAAATGGAACTAGAAAAATAAGCTCATGTACATTTGTTGCATTCAAAAATGCGTAAACTCGACTTCTTAATGAATGAGTTAATAAACCAGGAAATAATTAATCTAATAACAACATAATTTATCAATTTCTACTCAAAGAGTGCAAATGTTTTTACTATTGAAAAATAAAAAAAAGTTCATTCTACGAATTTTTATTTTTTTCTTTATCATTTATATTATTATTAATTGCAATACATGGTAACGACTTTTCTTCCAATAGAACCTTGTGGTTCGACCAAAAATTAACGAAAGTTTCAAGAATAAGTTAATAACAACCATGTAGATCAAAGGTTTAATAAAACAATAATTGGTTTTTTGTTGGTTGCGTGCAATATGATGACGTTTTAATAAAATATATTGGCAACGAATAAAATATAAAGCCGAGATAATATTTAATTTTTAATCTTCAAATATTTTTACCATATGATTTTACATCACTATTCGTTTTTATTAAAACATTTTATGTGATACACAGTACCGTATATACACAAGACATCTCGACTTGTTTTTCATATTCTCGTCCATAATCAATCAATCTTGAAATTTATTCTTGTAAATTTAAAATTTGAAGTATTAAAATTTATCATAAAAAAATATAACATACCGGTCATGTATATCACATGAATCAACTCATTGGTTGATAAATCGAAAAAGCTTTTTTTGCAATATGGATTTCGAAAGTAAAATGATAAATTCGGTTTTTTCTAAAATTAAAAAATATTATTAAAAAAAATATTTTTATGGTATTTAAATGCAATTTGTATATTTAAATGATTTGTTTTTTTTAATCGTGAAATGATACAATTTAAAATTATTAATCGATATACAATCTATTTATTTGTTTGAATATTTTTATGTTTTTATATATTTTTAAATAAATGTTTAATATTTATATTATTTTATTATATTACTTGTACATTAAGTTATAAAAAAATTATTAAGTTTATAAAAATAAATTAATTTTTATATTATACTATACATGTAAAGTAAAAAACATTGTATTTTATATTAAGATGAAATACTATTTTAAAATATTAAAAAAATTAATATTTATTTATATAATTCACATAATATATTTTTTATATTTATTTTATTAATATGTTATTTGATATTTATTAAATTTAAAACAAAATTATTACATAATATTTCTAAATCATCTTTAATTAAAAATAATGAATTTAAAAATAACTCAATTTTTAAAATTCTATTAAAAATATATATAATGAAATTAATATTGATATTCAAAATTTATTAATATAAAATATGTTTATTGATATATCAATTGTTTTATCTTAATTTAAAATATATTTATTTTTTTAAATAAATATAAATATAATAATATTGTTAATTTTTTTAATTTTAAAAATATATTATTTAAAACAAAAATTCTATATATTATAAATTTATTATTATATAAAAATATGTACAATTATCTTTAAAGATGACAAAAATGTTAAATGTAATTATTTGATTTCTATCTTTAAAAATACATATATAATGCAAATTTTAAAATCACAATTATAAGATAAAAAAATCTTTATTGATCTTTAAAAATAATTATTCATATATATAATTGGATTTTAATATGTTATTGCTTTTATTTAAAAATATTATTATTTCTATTTTAAATATCTTATATACTGCATATACATTTTATATCTAACTTATATAAGTTTTCAATAAAGAATATATAAATTAAATATGGATTCTAATATTTATAAAAACAAATAAACCAAAATTATAATTAAAGTATTACTAATACATGTTATGTGATGGAATGAAGACTATAAATATGATTTTAGTATCGATACTATATATTATTTGAAAAGAACTCAAATGTACAGTCTGCATAGACCTAACCTTTTTATAAAAAGATTACTAGGATTTATTTTAAGACTTATACTAGAAAAAACAAAAGAACTATATAAGGTATAATTGAACAATGAACTGGTTTCTTTTTTATATTTTCATAATTATCTAATGCTTTAGATAAAATCAAGGCAGTTATACGTTGCAAGGTAGGGGTTGTAGTAGAAAACAGTAGATGTTGGCGAAGCAGATAAATAGAATATGAATGAATCATAATACTAGTGTTATAAACA
>CAJVPV010000506.1:0-21357 GCA_910591835.1 Acaulospora morrowiae | reverse complement strand
AAATATATATAAACGATAATACAAATTTTCAACAGGTTTTCTCACCATTAACAGCACCCATGGAGTCAACTTTAGAAGATTTTTATCAGGCGAGTTATAAATTCTGTTCAATTTGTTATTTTGGAAAATCTTCCTTACCTGCCTATTTATAATAGAAACTGGGCTGCCAATCACTCAGCTCGTGTGTTAGAGAGAGTATTCAGCCAAAAGGCCAGGTGATGACTTCAAGACAGTCTGTCGACTTGAAAAAAGTGATAAATCAGCGAGCACAACTCTTTTATCATGATGTTCATAGATCCGATATCAAAAAACCGGTAAAATGGATTCAAGAGCTGAAAGTCATGGAAATTGAACGGATTGATGCTACTTATGTACTTGTCACCACCAATGAAACGAAGGTCGAGCAAATATCTTCTTGTATAGTAGAGGATGCACGGAATAAGTCTTGGACTTTATATGTTACACCTGGTGAACCTGATTATCTAGATATTGCTTCACACTTGGGACAAAATATATTTAAGAAATCAAAATGGAAAGATATCTCACATTTGGCCATGCTTTTGACAACTCCGTTGTTAAGTTTGAAGCGTAAAGGGTATCCCGTTGATCGTATACTGGCAAGTTACAAAATACCAGTTCGCGTTGCTGATAAATCCTCACCGCCGAAATCCTCACCGCGATTAGTAGAAAAAACTAGTTCCTCGACTTCGCCTGTGGAAATTGAAAAACTCGTTAAACAACTGCAAGACACGTACCCAGATTGTGATCCGGCTTTCATTCGTCAACTTCTCGCCAAAGAAAAATTTGATTTGAATAAGGTAGCTAACAATTTAGCAGATACCAATTATCCAAAAATTTCGAAAACTCCTCTTCATGGTTCTAACAATAACGATGGTGATGATGGGTCAAAGAATAATGTATGGAATTTATTTGAAAAGATGAAATCTATTTCAAACTATGTTACCTCACCGAACGGTGTTAGCGGTCAGGTTCCTGTTCAACCTCAGCAGGTGGTTGAGTCAAAATCTTCGGTCGGTGAATTACCGCCCATTACCAAACCAATTGAAGTTAATCCTAAGACCACCAAAAATCTGCACAATGCGCTTCGTGAAGCGGTCAAATCAAGCCGTTCGAATTCGGGAAGTGTCATTGATAGTCAGGCAACGGTGAATGTTGTTACTGAAAGTCAGACAAGCTATTGTGACGTTTTGCCAGGTAGTTAGAAGCAATGTTTCACTAAATGAATTAATTAGAGATAAAAATGAAAATGGTGTATAAAAAGATATTTTTTTTAATCCTTGCTAGGTCATTCTCTTATCTGCATTGGCATAAACAACGGAATTGAGCTATATATCGCTAAAGGCTTAGATCCATCTGAAATTAATAGCGGGGCGAGATCCAAGTCCTTAACTCGATTTGTTAATATTCTCAGGGATCTTTGTGAGGTGTTTGAACTTCAACCGAAGGCAGTTCATATCTTCTATGATAACAACTCAAATTCAATTGCTTTCAACCGGGGAAGAGCTTTATTCTTCAACTTTAGGTTTTACCTTGGGTTACACAACGATGAGGATAGCGACGTTACATCCAGCGAAACTTTCACCTATTGGTACATGACGTTTTGTCACGAGCTAGCGCATAATTTTATCGCACCACATAATTCGGAACACGAAGTGAGTTTTTTTTTTTCACTTCATTAATAGCAAACTTGTAAACATTCATCATTTTTATTTTCTCTTTTTATTAGTACTACTTTTCTTCCTTCGCCGAGTCTTATATGTCAAGTTTTCTAATTAAAATGAAAAAACTTGGGATTATTTAATTTTACGTATCGTAACGAAGATCTCAGAGCATTTTATAGGTGTTGGATTCAAATTAATTGAAATTTTGTAGTCAATTAAAAATTGATTGCGACCTTAATGGTATAATTTTTACTAGTTCGCTTATCTCACATTTATTTTACCAAAGTTAGATCAAACTTTTAAAATTTAGATGTTATAATTAGATTAGAATATTTCAATGGCTAAAATTGAGGGGATAGGAACCTATTTTTTTCAGAAATTTAATGATATTTTAAATGATCACAATAGATGCATTAATAATTACTACCGTATATAATATAAAATTTTAATTCCCGTGTAGATTTTCATAAAATAAATCCAAAGTGCATTTGCACATTTCATTTTCATAGTATGCAGAAACCTGATGTCTATTTTTATACACCTCAGCTGCCAAAGTTTCTAACTTTAACCGGTTTGACAGCATTAGAACCCTTCAATCTTGGTTTTTTCGTTAACACATTTCCGTTAACTTTCACTTCACTCGTGTTTGTGTCGAGGATTTTTGTAGTAGAATCATCAACACTATCTAGAGATTTTGATTTCTTGGGCGCGATGTAAGTCTCGTGAATTTTACGCTATTATAAAAGAGAATTGCTTAAGATTGAAGAAATTGAAGTGCACGAGTGTAGAAGTGGATTTGAAATAAATGACGTACCCTCTCTTCATTCAGCTTCTTTTTCTTTTCTTCAAGTTTTCTTTTACGTATTAAACTTTTGTTACCGCCACCCCCAGCCGTCAATTCTACTCTTATCTACAAAAAAATGTGTCAGGCCCACACTTATATCTAATATCACCAATAAAATTACCTGTTTATTCTTGAGCTTTGTGTGATGAAACCTTAGCGCTCTTTTCATTGCCTGCGGATTATCAAATTCTACGAAAGCATAACCTTTTAATCTTCTTGATTTCTTATCGGTAATAAGTCGAACAGATATAGGGGTACCTAATTATTTTCAACAAGCTGTGAATGAAAACTTATTCTGAATTAATTCGTGAGTGAAGATCATGATATAGAATCTAAACTGTTTTTGAATAAGCTACCAGCCGACTCGAAATGCTTTGACAATTCTTCTTTTTTTATATCAAGAGGCAAGTTTGCTTTTTTTTTTTTAAAAAAAAAATGAAATTTAGATTCGAAAATTATGCGTAAGTGAAATATCACAAATAATGAGATTCTCTTTTTACCAACGAAAACAATAAACCGTGTCGTAGGTTTTTTATGAGGTTTCTTCTTGGATAAAGGTGAAGACTTCTTGTTATCAGGTTTTATTATTATATCGCAATCGTCTACTTTTTCCGCGATCGTTTTGTTCTCTTCTTCTATGAGTTCTCTATCCATCACCTCTTCACCCAAGTTTTCCTCTTCTCTGTCATCATTTGCTTCTTCGCTTCTATCATTAGCATTTGGTTTAATTTCTTGCTTTTGTCTTTTATTTTCACGAAAAGAAAGGGTTTTTTGTTGACGTTTCGTTAATTTTTTTGCGTCGATTAGAGTCGAAGACATTGATGAGCACAGGAGGAAGATCCAAAGAGATATGGTTTTGATCGTCGAAAATTCCTTGATAAATCACGTGGTTACGATCAAAAAAATATTTTTTCGATCGTAATTAATGATCGGAACTATTTTTAGAAAATGGATAACTGTTGGTCGTTTCATTTCTGATTTCCCTGCATGTACTCATACTCAACAGAGACAAGACTTTTTTTTTATGGCGAATCACGCATCAAATTTTAAGAGGATTCCATGCCGTACACATCTTTAGGACATATAAACAAATATTCTATACGCCGCACATCATTGAATTAACTTTCGCGCGTCTCTTCTCTTTAAGCTTTTTGTTAATTCGAATAATCAAAACAATTGAGAACTTTGCCCAATTAAATTTTGCCACGGAGACAACAAAAAAAAAAAAAATCTATATATAGTATTGATTCCCAAGAGATATCACTGCTGCATGATCAAACGAAGACCCGAGATATCATGGAATATAGACTAGGTAAAGAAGAGTCAATATACTCTGACGTGAGGAATCGAAAAGCGAAGCAAGAATACAGGGAATATGATTCATCGGAGAACGATATTGGAGAGAACCTGAAAGGAAAAAAAGTAAAGAAATCCTTTTTGAGGATTTCTACTAGAGACATGTACTATCTCTGTGGACTCATCGTTGTTGCCATAGCCGTAAGAGCATATAAACTAGAACAACCTAGCTCAGTAGTGTGAGTCCCTGGTTTCTGATGCTTTATCAAGTGATCACTATCAGGCTAATCCTAATCCAAATAGATTCGATGAGGTTCATTTCGGCGGCTTTGCCAGGTGCGAATTAATTCTATGTATTTTTTTTAATTCAAATTGTCATTTTCTAATTAACTTATGCATGATTTCTTAGGAAATATATTAAAGGTCAATTTTTCATGGACGTGCATCCACCACTAGCAAAGATGCTATTCGCACTTGCTGGTGTATTGGGTGGTTTTGACGGAAACTTTGATTTTAAAGAGATTGGGAAGTAAGTGGATTGTGATTCTTTGCGAAATGACGAGTGTCATACCATTACCACTAATTTCTGGCTTTTTACTTAGAGATTATCTTGAGCCAAAGGTCCCATATATAACGATGCGTTTGTTTCCCGCAATTACGGGAATATTCGTTATACCAATAAGCTATATGACCATTAAATTAGCCGGATTTTCAACCATCTCTGCCTTTATGGTAGCAACTTTATTGATATTTGGTAATATTCTTATTCTCATCACCATTTTCGATGTCTGAATTTCTTTAAATGCATATTAATTGTAACTTATGAGATTTTTTTTTTTTTTTTTTAATATAAAAAAAAGAAAATGGATTGGTAACCCAGAGCAGATTGATCTTGTTGGACTCACCGCTGATCGCCTCCACTGCCTTCACCGTTCTGATGTGGGTAAAATTTCAAAATGAACAAAAGAGGTATGGTATGATTTATTGATTTTCATCATCTCAAGAAAATATTTATTCCTTCTCTTTGTGACAACACTTTTTTCCACGATTATGTAAAAATTGTAGACCATTTAGATTTTGGTGGTGGGTTTGGATGGCAATGACAGGAGTTGGGCTCGGGCTGACTGTTAGGTATGTTCTAATAACGCGTTATCTAAACGGCTAACTTAAACTTATGTGTTCTAATCGGTTTTTTTTTTCAATAGCATGAAGTGGGTGGGTCTTTTTACAATTGCCTTTGTTGGTTTATCAACAATCAAGGGATTATGGGAATTACTTGGTGATGTAAACGTGAAACCGGTGAGTTTGGGTTAGACAATTATATATTTGTATACCTTTACGTATTTCTAACATCATCAATTTTGTAGTATGAATGGGCGAAACATTTCTTTGCTCGTGCCTTATGTCTAATAGTAATACCTGTTTCCTTATACATGTTCTTCTTTGTGATTCATTTTGCGATTCTGCAAAATGGTGGTGACGGTGAAGGCTTCATGAGCGCGGAATTTAAAATGACTCTAAATGGTTACAGCCAGAAAGATACACCTATAGGTATTTTTAATAATAATGATAATTTAAATTTATTACCGTTTTCTAAAGATGTCAGTCTTTTCTTTTTGACATCTTGCAGATGTAGCCTTTGGATCGGCAGTAACAATCAAACATCTCAATACTCACGGCGGATACTTACATTCCCACTCGCACAACTATCCGACCGGGAGCAAACGTGAGGAAAAAATTGTTTATATTAACACTCAAATTTCATCATATAACCAAATTGGTTTATTTATTAGAGCAACAGGTTACATTGTACCCACATATAGATGAAAATAACCTGTGGTTTATCGACAATCACACCAGTCCCGAGATTCCTTTTAATGAATCAAGTCCTAAGTGGATTACTCATAATACCATAATTCGTTTAAACCATATTGCAACTAATAGGAGGTTACATAGTCACAATGTTAGACCCCCAATGACAGATGAAGATTATCATAATGAAGTAAGGTGAGTTGAAAAAAATTATTAACTTCATTGTAGGTATTTTAACTAAACATTTAACATAATTTTTGTTTTTGTTTTTTCATCAGTGCTTACGGATACGAGGGCTTTGGTGGTGATGCCAATGATCACTGGGGAGTAGAAATTTACGATCATGATAAGTCTGATCCTGAGTCGGGTAAAAGACTTCGAGCGATTAACACAAAGTTTAGGCTCCGCCATATGATGACTGGATGTTATCTTTTTTCGACCAGCATAAAATTACCCGAATGGGGTTTTGAGCAACAACAAGTTTCATGCATCCATGATGGAACTATCCCAAACACCCTATGGTATATTGAGAGTAATTCCAATCCGAGCTGTGAGTGTTTGTTTTTTTAACGCTCTTGAAATCGAATAACTATTATATTTTCTGTGCAATCTTATAAATACTATTTTTTTTTTTTTTTTATAAACAGTGCCAAATGATACTGAATTGGTGAATTACAAAAAACCAGGATTCTTTAAAAAGTTCCTTGAACTTAACAAGGTTATGTGGAATATAAATAAAGGGCTAACTGATTCTCACCCTTTCGAGTCTCGTCCCAACGACTGGGTCGTATTGAATCGTGGTATTAGTTTCTGGCAGAAAGACCGCCGTCAAATTTATTTAATTGGAAATCCTCTGATTTGGTGGTCATCTTCCATGGCTATTATACTGTTCCTCGCCCTAAAGGCTATCATTATTATAAGGTCCAAGAGAGGATATTCGGACCACTTGAACGGTAAGAAATTTGTTGGATATAAATTATTTATTTATAGTCATTACATGATCTCTCTCAATTTAGTCGATAAAGAACACTTCGAATCTTGGGCCGGCTTATTTTTCATGGGATGGTGCTTGCATTATTTTCCTTTTTATTTGATGGCTCGTCAATTGTTCTTACATCATTATTTCCCATCACTATACTTTGCAATACTCCTAATTGGCGTAGGCTTTGACTTATTCACATTTAGACTTTCACGTTACCAAAAAATATTTGTTGCTACAATAATTATATTTTCATCGATAATAGTTTTTTATTGGCTTTCACCACTAGCATATGGTAATCCATGGATAAAATCTGACTGTAAAAGCATGAAATGGGTAGATACCTGGGATTTTGACTGTACTTCTAATTTTGATACTTATGAAGAATATTACAAGAGTGCGCCTGTTACAGAAGAAGAGTCGTCAACCTCTAAGAAAGAACTTGATGATGACATTAGAAATGACAATGATACTGAAGATGATGATGAACTGTCTGAAAAAGTAAATAAAGATGTATTCATTGAACATCCAACACCAAGAGAGGAAATTGGCGGTCAAGCGGTGTTGAATCCGGACGCGGAAGAAGAAGAGATTCCAAGAGACGAAGATGTATCAACCAATTTGGTCACAGAATTCACAGAATTTAAGTTAAGACACAAAAATGACGATGCTACAAAAGTCGATTTAGCCAGTGACAAGATTGAGAAATCAGTTCAGCCGGACACACCGGTGGAGTCTCATCCGAGTCATGAAGAAAGTGAAAAAGAGGACATAGTTTCTTCAGAAAAGGTCTCCGATCCCCCCATAGTTTCTGGGCCAGATCATGAAAATTTTTCAAAAGCAGAGAATGAAGAGAAAGATGAGGACTCAACGAAGAATGTTTAATCAATAATGAAGGGGGACTTAAATATGCGGGATGGGAATGTACTCGTTTCTAATATTGGGGTTATTATTCTATAACTGTTTACAATTTTATTTATTTCATTAATGAAACACCGACATAATAAAAAATATCAAAATTCGAAATAATCAAAGGTTCGTTAGTTTTTCAAATTACAATAGCAAACTATGAATCTAGGAAATTTTTCGAAAGCGCGCACTCATTTGCTAAGACATTTTGTTTTTAATATTTTTTAAAATAGAAAAATTGAAGTAACATTTATCTATTTTACTAATTACGAGGAATAATGTTTAAAGCATAATAAAAAACTTTTTTTAAAATATACAATATAAGTTTATATGATATATACTGCATACAGTGGCATCGAAGGCACTGCAATAACACAAATATCGTAAATTCGTAAATTAACCTTAATTTCTTTATATAATCGTTTTCTTTGTGCTTTGAAAAATTTGCACGCTTAACAAAAAACATTTAAAAATTAAACAATGAGATATAGTACGCGACTTTGTCATTTCAGACAGTACCTCATTAATCTATAAAAATGATGTCTTGTGATATATCCTTTTTTAAAAAACTTTGGTTTATTTGTTAGCCGAAAAAAGTGTACAAATTTGTTCTCATTTTTGATGAAGAATACTCATCCCGATATACTGCTTATTGTGAAAATATTTGATTATCTGAATTAAGGATTATAACAATTTGATTTAATTTGATTCTCAATTCTCAAGTTTATATTAAATTTAATATGTGGGTTATAATCCATCATTATTTTTAATAATGTTTTGAACCTCATGTGAGTCTATACAAGTCTGTTTGATTCCAATTTTTGGGATCATAATTTGAATCAAGCAATGTAATAAGAAAATAGTATCTTTAAAATTTGGATGTTCTAGATTTTCAACTAACTGATTATTATAATGAAAAAATTTATAACACAATAAAACAGATGAATGTACAATGCTATTGCTATTCAAAAAAAGTTAAAATCTGAGAAAGAAATAAAGTATAATAAAATGATTATGTCTCAAATTAACATAAAATCTTATTTTAAAAACATATTTAAAATTTTCAAAAAAATATTACTTTTGAATAATTAAGAATTGAAATGGTTTAATAAATCAAAATATATGATTCTTGGTTTAAATAATTATAAATACTATTGAAATAAAATAAAAGTTATATTAAATTGATATATGGATCCATAGCATAGTGATAATGCTTCATAAGTCATTAGAAAAAAATTTAAAGTTCAAACTTATCTGGTTACAAAAATTTATCACCTTTATGATTGGTTAACTAGTTTTCAATTCATATTGAATCCAATTAACCAAAAATTAATCTTTAAATTTAATTAAACTATATAAAGATAAGACTTTTGATCTTTTCAACAATTACAAACTAAAAATATATCAAAGCAAGAAAGGTTGCATAAGAAAAAACTTCTGATTTAACTTCTATATTAGAAAATTTTTTTGATGGAGATCTCCAAAGATGTCTACTCAAAAAAATTTTTAATATAAAATTTTTTAAAATAAGAAACTCTAGAAATTTTTATTTTAAAAAAATTTAAAAATTTTTAAAGTAATAATAATTATATTAAAATAAATAATTATTTAATAAATATAAAAAAAACTCTTTCCCACAACTTTTCAATTTGTAAAAAATTTCCTTTTTTGATAATGACATGAATGGTAAACAGTAAATAGTAAGCGAAAACCTTTTCCTGGGAGAGGTGTTCATCTTAGCTTTCTGCAGGGTACAAGGGGTCAATTAACTCTCCATAGAGGAGTGAATGCTTTGGGAATAGCAAAAACCTTTTCAATTAAACTCTTTGCTTTACTGAATAAAACCTATGTAAGCAATCTCCAAACAAAGGAAAACCTTTTTACCATATTCACATACATTACTACATATCACATCACAAAAACATACACAAAACCAAACACAATCTTTTTTCAAGAGACAGCATTTTATTTTTTCAAAGTTTTTGTTTTCTGCTAATGATAACTAGTGTCAGGTTAATTGGCATAACTTTCTGATTAGTTGTCAATCCTCGTCAATCTCCACACACAAAAAAAACTGAAATCAGCTTATCCCCACCAAAAGATCTGCAACATATAAAACACCAATGACATTCCGTATCATCAAAATTACATCAAAACAATACAACAACTTACCGGATTGGGAGAGCACATGATCAGTATCCTGTGTGGATTCCGGTAATTACAATACACAACAACCTACCATAACAAAACAACCAACATCTGGAACATATTTCAGTTATCCCACTATAACACTACAACACAGCCACATCATATAACAACAACATATCACAAAAATCATCTAATCAAACCCATCGAGTTATATGTGGCTTATGCGATGCTGTCATCTTACTGAAACATCTATTTGCATTCAGGAATCACATTTAACAAAAGTTTCAATGTTTTTCTGAATCTTTTCTTTTCTACTTTTTTTTTTTACTAAATGGCAATCTTGCCCCAAATGTTTTTTTATTTTTTTATTTTTCTTAGTAAATAGTTCCTTTCTTTTTTTGTCTGCTCAAGGTTTTTTGGAAATATATCTACTACAATAGGTGGTAGACCAATATGTATAGCCATATATCTCATATCTTAATATTGATCATATAACATTACATATTTACTCTATCAATAAAGATCATGAGAAGTGTCTCACCTTAACATCAAAAAAAAAAAAACTTTTAGATTTAATTAAATATTATTTTATAACCAATTAAATTTTAATTAGATAATCAGGGTATTTATTTGTAAAGTTTGATTGACAACTGAAGTGTTGTCTTATGATTTAATATGTGAATTTAAGGAATAGTGTACTAGTTGCAACTGGCTGAATAGTGTTTCTAAGCTGGTATGTTCTTGTAAAAGAGAATGATTTGAATTTTTTGATTGTATTTTTACTATTATACTCTTGAGAACTTTATTTTTTAATTGTTTATTTTCTATAATAAATTTTTGAAGTGAATTGTAAAATCTAAGAATTTATTTAGCAGTTGAAAGAATTTCTCTTTAAGAATAGAATTTGTTATCAAATATTTTGAATTCTATTTAAAAGACCAATAAGATTATATGTTTTTTGTTAATGGTGTCCTTTTTGAAGTATATACTTATTTTACATTGAATTTGAAGGGGGTTAGCTGATTATGATTTTTATAGACTGAGAATATATATAATAAAATTTTCTCTAGGAAGATAGTAAGGTTATGTGATTTATCAAATGATATCTGACCTTTCTTGAGTTTCTGCAATATCTAGAGGTACACACCTGGCTATAGTGTTGGCAGGAATACTGGCTTCCCAAGACTTTATTATAAATCAGATTTTATGTTTTTACAAAAAAAAGATAAATTAAAAGATGTTCACTTGTGTTGTCTATAAATTATTAAAGTTGGTGTTGTTTGATATGTTTGCAATATTATACATTACAATAGTAATGTTTCTTGAAGATTTGAAGAGCTTTGATATTGATAAAGTTTTTTTTCACCTAATTAGAAAGTTTTTTATAATATATATTATTTAAATTATATATTAAATTAAGTTATAATTTTATTAAATGATTCTTTAAAATTAAATTCTTTTACTTTATATATTATAGATAATTAATTAGCTATTAAAATTTTTATAAAGTATTTATATACAGTGCAAAGTATCAATCTACAAATCAAAAGAAAAAAATACATTGGAATTATAAATATTTATTTCTTAACAAAAAACAGACAGAATAAGAAAAAGGTTAACAATAACTGAACAACATAGGAGAATCTCAAAAGATATAAAAAAAATTGATATACAATAGTCTTGGGAGACTTAAACTTAGTTACAAATTCACAATTGAATCTAAGACCATCAACCAATAAGAAACAGCACAGATTATAACTTTATTGAGTACTACAGAACATTTAAGCCACTCAATTCAGGTTTTACATAGCAAATTTAAGGAGTACAATATTGAGACTAGACTATATCCAAATATCAAATTACAATAGCTGGCACTCCATCAAAGCAAAAATCAGTTTAGAAGCCATGGTGATAGGCACTAATTATGCTATAGTCCAAGTTACAATTATCTTCTACAAAATCTTTCTCAATATCAAACAAACACTTATATATTAAATAATGATAATCAGAATAACTTTACAGAAATTATGCATCCAACAAACTCTGAAACATTATTTATTACAACACCTTTCTAAAATAAAAGTCAAAAAAAACAACCAGAAAGTAAAAAGACAAAGATCAATAGCCCACAGGAAGAAAGTATCATTGAGATTAGAAAACTATATAGCAAGAGAAAACAATACTTTAAATATAACAACAGGAGTCCTGAACTAATCACAAGCATCTGGAAATCCTATCACTGATTAATCAGAATACACAATAACCCCTTGATAAAAACTATATTACCATTCAATTTCAGCAAAAACCTGGCTCAAAGAAGTAAACAAGGTGGTTCAAGAAAAAGTCTAAAAGGACAAGAAAATTAATTCATTTCTCAATATATAAAAAGAAAGTAATGTTATCTATTTTTTAAAAAGAATTAAACAATATTATCTTTGATAAACTTAACATGTAGGAAGATTTATTCTGAGTAATCACATATCCTGCAGAAATTAAATAAGCAGTAGTAAAATACTTTAGACAATCTCTAATCAAACAATTTTATTTTAAACAAATGGAAGAAAGAGTTTCTTTCAAAATAAGAAATTAATGAAGAATAATATTAAAAAGATCATAGCTACAATAATTAAAGAAATAAAAAAATTGAGCAAAATTAATATCAAGAAAGTTTCAAATTAATTATATAATTCTTAAACACCTGGATACAAAAAGAGTGAAAAGAAATTCATATTAAATGGCAATATAACCTAATATACAGTATCTCATTTTAAAGAGTGCATATTGGCAATACAACCTCAGCTTCACTAGGTTCATATAGATATAATTTGGTAGTCAAAAAATTTTAAATTTTAGTATAGTAAAACTTTGAAATACCGATATTGAACCAAAAATAATAAAATTAAAGATTAAACTAATATAATATAATATATTTAATTTAATTGTAATATTAAACAATAACTGTAAAAAATTAAAATTTTTTATAATTAATCAATTTATTTATAATTATTTATATTTATATTTACACTTCCTTCTAATATAATTTTATTTTTATTTTTTTTTTATAGATTTTAACATTTCTTCTTGTGCAGGTAATCTTGTTCAAGTTGATTTAATCAATAATGAAAATACTGATTTTTCTTTGTACTAGTATTACAAATTGCTAATTAAAAAGTTCAAAATTAATTATTTAGAATTTAGAATTTTTAGTTGCAACTAATTGATTATATTGAAAACAATTAATTAATTAGAAAAAATTTTTGCTAACTAAGATTAATATTTGCTATTTTTCAGTTCTTTTTGGTAAGTTTTATAACAAATTTAAAATAAGACCTTCTAAGTTTAGAGACTGCTGTTTTATTTTTTATTCTGTGAAGTCTTTGATTATAATTTGTGAATTATGCTCTAACTATCTGTTATTATAGTTGCCTCTGAATTAGAATTGAGAAGTGTTATCAGTTCTGCTCTTATTAATAATGAGAATCCTTTACATCTGTTTTTGAATTCTATTTCAACAACTCATTCTTACTTATTGTTATTGCATTTTTCCATGGATCTATCTGTGTATATTTTTGTACATTTTCATTTCCAAATCTTTTCTTGAATTTGTTCCAGTTCTTGTCTGATTTGGTCTTGTAATTATAGCATCCTTAAATATAATATATTTTTTGTTAGTTTATTGTTGGTATTGTCAATTTCTATATGAATCTTAATTTTTTTCTTCTGGTGTTGAGTACTCTAATTGTATATTTTTTTTGATTGAGTTTGATAAGGTTTGTATCATAAACAATTATTGACAAACTTATGAAAATAAACTTTAAACAGCAAACTTTTTTTGATAAACTTTTAAGAACAATTTACAACTAGTTTTCAAAAAAAATAAACTTTTAAGCAACAAGCTTTTTGATAAACTTTTAAGAACAATTATTGAAAATAAACTTTTAAATAGTGAATTTTTTTTGATAAACTTTTAAGAACAATTTATTAACTAGTTTTCAAAATAAACTTTTAAATAGTGAATTTTTTTTAATAAGCCATTAGAACAATTATCGAAAAATTTCAATAATTACTTAACATCAAACTTTCATAAACTTTTGTATAAAAAATAATTTAAATAATAAAAATTATGTAATAAAAAGTTTAAAAAATAAGTTTCAGTGAAGCTTTTCAATAATAATTTAACTTTTATTAAAGTATATAATAGATTTCAAATATACTGTATAAATTATCAAAAATTTTAGATAAAATTTTAAAGAATTTAAAATGAGAAAAAGCAACAAATCAATCAAGTCACAAGAATTTCAAAATGAAATAAAGTTAATTATTAGAAAAAATTATACTTTAATTATTTTTAAATAACTTTAAAATAAATTTTAGCCTGCTTCTTTACAAACAAAGATGACACTATCAAAATGTCTATTGAATCTTCTCCAGAACTTGAATTAGAAGAAGAAGTTACTGAATCCTCAATATCACATTGAGTTTTAGAATTAATAGATAGTGAAAAAAATGATGAAGAAATTTTAGATAAAGTTGATTATTATTAGGTTTTAATATAATAAATATAATTAATGATGATTTTTATTTTAAAAATTAGATAATCAGCAAATAAATATTCAAAATGAGCAAATTTCAAGCATATTTAATAAAATGGATAGTGTTTTAGAAATATGTAACTGGCTTGTAAAACATCCACATGTATTATAGCTAGCAAATCAAATATACAATGTTTCTTCATTTCCTATTTTCTGTTTTGATTCCTTTTATGAATTTATATACTTCAACAATTCCTTAACCAACAATAAGGTATTTATAAAAATTTAATTAAAAATTTATTATTATTTATTAGGATAATATTTGTTTATGGGATAAAGAAATAAAATGTCTTTTTCTTCAAACAAGAAATCCATTTTTGGCAATTATCAATGAATTTGTCAAAAAAAACATTGGAAATCCAGAGCCAAACCAAGAAAACTTTGGAAGATTTCCATCATAAATTTAATAGTTCTATAATAAATCTTGTTAAATTCTTTAAGAAATCACAAAAAAGATATAACAATTAATATTAATATTTTTTAAAAAATCAAGATTTATTTATTTTTTTTATTTTTTTTTTAGAGAAGAAACAAAATCAATAATGAACAAAGATATAAAAAATTTTATTGATGAAAATATTGTATCGGATATTTTAAGACAATATATATTAGCAACTAATGAAACCAAACTTAGATGTGAATCTTTTGAAAAATTAGTATTATTAGTTTGCGAAACATTTAAGATTCATTGGAAAGGAAAAAATATAAAGCAAGTTAAGACTTTAGATGATATTACAAAAGATATGCATGTATCTTTGAGAAGTGGGAAAAATATCACTTCCACATTAAAAATTAAACAAAGATTTATTTATTGAAAAGTAAAATTTTATTATCAAAATCAAAATTTTTTACAAAAAATTTAAAAATTTCTAATATTCTTCTATTAAAGAGTCACCTCTTAATATATTAAATTTATAAAAATTTAAATTTAATAATATTGTGACATTTCACTCTTTGTTGGTGACAATATTGAGATTGATGATATATAAATCATTATTTAAATTATAAAATAATAATTGTGCATCCTTATTTTCTTTTTGAGTTAGAAGCGCACATAAACCAGTATAGACAATGTTGTGAAGAGCCTTGTCAAAGTCTTTGTTTTTTCTTTGTATTTTCGTTATATTGATTTTGGGGATAAATTATTGCCAGATCCTGTTAATATCATCTTTTGATAGATTATTTATTATATCTTCAATATTATTTCTAAAAAAATATAAATTTTTGAAAAAATTAGAGATAATAATAATAATAATAATAATAATAATAACCAAAACTTATGAATTTATTCTATCCACGATTTTTTTATAGTAAATAACTATTTTATTCCACAAAATATGTCACCACTCAAGAAAATTAGTTCACAATTTCTTGCCACCCTTTTCCAATATATCTCGATCTAATTGAAAAAATATAATCTTCAAAAAATCTTGAATTAACACATTTGACTTTGAATCATCAAGATTTCAGCACCTGACAAATAAAATATATATCTTATCAAGAATTGAACCTTGAATCCATTTAGAAAATTCTTATGATAATTTGAATAAATAATAAATAGTTAATTAATTAATACATATAATTATTAATTATTAATAAAATAATATATATATTATATTTTCCAAAATACACAACAATTTCTTGTGAATTTATGGGCTTTTCATTTTTATAGAATAGTAATGAAACATTTGGGTGTGTAGTTGATGAAAAATAATCACTTTTCTTGAAGTATGCTAAAGGAATCTTCAAGCTATTTTCAAGAAGAAAATTATCATAACTATCTCTTGGTTCCAGCTCAATATATTGATCTTCTTCAATAATTTCTTCATAAGACTCTTGAGACATGAAAGAAGTGTTTGTTAACAAAATTGTTATGAGAGTTGTCGAAGTTCCATGCATAGGGGAGAAAGGTTTACTTTATAACTATATGGGGTTTTTTGACTGTTCTGCTATAGGAAAAAAGGATATACTTTGCCATGCAGGTTTTGTTGATGGTGATAATAGCATAGGTGTGGACTGTCTGCTTTTGCTTCATAAATAAACAGATAGAAAAATAATGTCTATTTTTTCATTTACATCTTCATTCACCAAGTTTTTGGATATTAAACAAAATGACTTCTTAATTTTTGAAGTGTAGCTGTTAACAAAATATATATCAAGATTGTTCAATACTGCATTAAGATCTATAAAAATAATTAAACATATAAATGGTTAAGGAATTATTAATAAAGAAATATGAAAAAATTTGCTTACTTGATAAAGTATTTTTATTCGAAGATAAGGAATACATTATTGGTTGAATCTGCAATAAATAGAACAGATAGAATGGTAATTGAACTATTGGAATTACTGATGATTGTGCTGAGGGTTGTTGGACAAAAGAAAATGGCTGCTGAACAGAATGTTGACTGGGAACTGCTAAACAAAAGGTTGAACATAAGGCTGCTGAATGGAGAGTTAAATGTAAGGCTGCTGAATGGAGGATTAACTGAAAGGCTGCTAAACAGAATGTTAAACAAAATGTTGAATGGAATGTTGAATAAAAGATTGATTGGATGGCTGTTAAATGGAAGATTGACCAGATGGTTGTTGAACAACAGGTTAGTTGAATGATGACTTCTTAGAGGATTGTTAACCAGATTGTTGGGGAGGATCGTTGAGCAACAAATTACAGAGATGATTTTCTTTTTGGATTCATTTTTGAAAAAATTTTGGGAAAAACTATCTGCTTTTATATTTAATTTTTGTATGGTTGTAACTTCATAATAAATAAATGGTCACTATATCATTACTATTTTTTTACTACTTGATTAATAAATCATCACTATTTTGCAATAATTCTATCATAATTTAATTAAAGTTTCCTAGAAATCGTATTGTCATAACAACATTTTATTAATTATTATAGTAATGACATCGTTACTATTTTGCAACTAAAATTTGTTACAATATAGTTACGATTTGTTTATTATTTTTTTAAAAAGAGTTTATAATGATATCATTATCGAAATGATGAATTAATTACTACTAAATAGTTGAGATTTTGTTGCGACATAGTAAAAACCATTAAATCGCAATTGAATCTCCACAATTTAATCACAAAATCATAATAATTATGTAACCAGATTGTCAGAATTTGATAAGTTTAAGTAAAGATTTTATTATATAATAATATAGAATACTTCTTATTTTATTGGTCTATTATTAGTTATATTAAAAATATTTTGGAGATTCCTAATATCTTTCAAAATAATCTGGTAATTAAATCATTTTGTTAAATGTTTAATTTTTTTTTACTTATAATTTATTCATTTATAGAATGGTAAAGAAAGAATATATAAGACCTGTAGCTCAATAGTACAGTAGGTAGTGCTCCCAGATCACCAAACACATGTCTTTAGTTCAATACCCACAGGGGGCAAAAAAGCACATTTACCTTCATATGTAGGTTTACTGGATATACTGCATATGTTGTACCCAATAATCCTTATCATATTCAAAATCAGTTAGGCTGCATAAAGATGGGACCTTTGGTCTTCCTGATGATCGTGGGCTAAAAACAGGTCAAAGCATGAAAGGTTGCACAAGGAAAGGCTTCTGGTCTAACTTTGGTAAAAGCTTACAAAAATTTCAACCCAAACTGGTGACAGCAGACTCTGTCACACAACCCAAAGAGGTTAATCCTAAACTGATCTATCCCAATCTGGAGCTTAAGGATTTAGTCCTAGAGTAATATTCATATAAACTTAAATGTACTGAAAGGGCAAAAGGTTATCGGCCATAGGAGATAACAGTCCAGGCAAAAATCGTTAAAACCAAGTAAGTCTAGTAAGGATCATCAAGATTAAATCGGAATCCAAGCAAGGATGCCAGTTCCACAGGTGGTGAAAACGGTAGTACAATAATATGCTAGTGACACATCACGAGAATCAGTAATAACAGTGATTGGAATACTGGGATTAGTCTCTATAATAATATTCCATAATAACCTGCTCCCTGCAATAATAAATCAGCAGGTTTAGATGGGTTTAAACTAGTGGTAAGATTTCCCCCTTGCAGAAGTTCCACTTGACATGTGGGCACATCTTTATGATATTTAAATGAATGCATAAGTTGTGTAATAGTGGTTGGCATAGCTAATCTTATAATAATATAAGCATTAGGCAATGTTAATCTGCAGATTAATTTGTAGAGACATAAAGGATATCCATATACCAACTGATTTCTGGTTAAATTGTAGAGACACTTGGTGTCTGTCTGGATATATAACGTATTAATAAAGATCACGTACCTTGCATATGTTTCACTATAAAAAAAAAAAAAAAAGAAAGAATATATAAAGAATAAAATAATTGTGACTGGTGGAGAAATGCATAGAATTCTATTCCGTCCAGTTTTAAATTATTTTCAATAATATTATATTTTGATATAACAAATTGTGATACTTTGGAAAAGAGTTTATTACATTTAATATATGTTCCATTAGGAAATATACCAACTTGGAGGTACAATAAATCAGATGCAAAACAACTATTATAATATTTGTCAATAATTAAATTAGAAAATATAATGAAAAAACAATCACAAAATTTTAAAAAAATTGTACACAAAACCTTTTACAAATGTCTGGAGATATTACTTGAGCCATTAATTTCAATAAAAAATAGAATCAACTATTCAATTGAAGGCAAAAACATACAATTTATTCCAAAAATATTAATAATTATATCTGATTGACTTAAAGCTGCAACCTTCTGTTTAACTTATAAATTAAGCAATTCAAATAATCTCATTATTTTTGCTTAGTTGTGAAAGAAAATCTTGCAGAAATAAATTTATCAAAAAAAAATATAATGCCTTGAAATCATAAAAAAATAAAAAAAATATTTCAATTAAATTTAACAAAATCAATATCAATAGAAAATATCTATAATTTTTTTTTGAAGTATTCTGTAAGTTTTTATAATTTTTATAATTTTTTTAGAGTATTCCATAAGTTTTTATAATTTTTATAATTAATTTATATATTATAAAATTAAATTAAATTTTATTAATTTATAGCAATATAAATATATATAAAGCAACTGTACCTGATAGAATACATTATCTTGATTTGGATCCTTTTCAATATTAAATTGTATATACACAAAAATTACTAAAGGATCTTTGCAGTCTTTTACTTTGTAATGAAATGAATCAAAAATTTGCACAAATCCAAGATTTTTAGGATTAAAAATTTTTTCACATGATATTCAATCTATTGCAAGACTAATTGCAGATAAATATAAAAATCTAATGAAAGTTATAATTTTTGTAATGAATAATATATGTAACAAAAGTATATAGAATACAGATATTAAAAGAATTGCCAATAATTTATTAAGAATAGAATAAAATATATATAATTAGTAGATATGAGAAGTTTTTTGAAAGTGATTTAAAAAAATTTGAGATAGAAAATAATTGTTTATTTAATTATATTATAAAATATTTAAATTATATTTTATTATAAGAGTTTATTAATATATGGGTGTAAAGATTTATAAAATTATTTAAAAGATATTCGGCTTCACAACTAAAACTTCCAAAATTACACTCATGAATATATCATATAATTTCATTTATCTGAAAGTATAGAATAATTAATAGATTTACTTCAAACACCTATAAAAGTCTTTACAAAGAATATATTAATCAACCTTATTATTTAAGTAATAAAAAAAATATTGAAGAACAACTAATGCAAAACATAAGTATATAAATCAATTAACAAACTTTTGAGATATCTAATATTATTATATATTTTCAAAATCAAAGAAAAATAATAATAGATAAAATCAGATCTATGAATCTATAGCATAATAATAATGCTCTATAGGTCACCAAGAGAAGGTCTAGGGTTCAACCTCACCTGATTACAAAAATTTATCACCTTCATGATTGGTTGACCGGCTTCCAATTCATGTTGTACCCAATCAGCTGACAAATTTATTTCCAAAAATCTAGTTAGGCTATATGAAGATAGGACCTCTGGTCTTCCCAATGATCGCGAGCTAAAAACAGGTCGAAGCAAGAAAGGTTGTATGAGGAAAGGCTTCTGGTTTAACTCCGGTAATAAGCCCACAAACTCTAATCCAAACTGGCGACAGCAGACTCCGTTACACAATATAAAGAGGTTAATTCTAAGCTGATCTATTCCAATCTGGAGCTTGTAGACCTATCCCAATAGTGGCGTTCCACAGAACTTAATCATATGGCCGATGGGCAAGGTATTAACCACAGGTGGTAAGAAGACTAAACAAAAACTGTTAAGCCAAGTAAGTCTAGTGAGGATCTACAAGATTAAATTGGAATCTAAGCAAGGATGCCAGTTTCACAGGTGATGATAACAGTAGTACTGTGTTATGCTAGTGGTGTATCTCGAGGATCGGTGATAACAGGTAACTGGAATGACTGGGATTAATCTCTATAATAACATTCTATACTACACTGCTCTCTGCAATATGGACTTAGTAGGTTAGGTGGGTTTAAACTAGTGATAGGATTCCTCCTCGCGGAAAGTTTCACCTGACGTGTGAACACATCTACTTGGTGTTTAAATATTTGCATAGTTGGGTAATAGTAGTTAGTGTAGCTAGTCTTATAGCAATATAGGTACTAGGCAGTGTTAATCTGCAGATTAACTATAGAGACATAATGGGTATTCATGTACCAACTGATTTTCGATTAATTTGTAGAGACATTTGGTGTCTATCTGGATATTAAATATATCAATAAAGATCACATGCCATGCGCATGTTCCACTATTTAAAAAAAAAAAATAATAATAATAATTAATGATCCTATATATAGGTAATTATTTTTGAAGGTGAACCAAAAATTTTCAGGGTATAAATTTATTACCCTATAACTAAAAATTCAAAATTATATAATCTTAAATAAATTAATATTATAATAGTTATTTTTTTATTTTTTTATTAATAAATAAATATTTTAATTAAAAATAATATAAAATAATAATAATAAATAATAATATAAGATAGAACTTGCATGGGAGGACAATAGCTGGACCCAAGGCCATATATAGCTATTACC
>CAJVPV010000505.1:0-21368 GCA_910591835.1 Acaulospora morrowiae | reverse complement strand
ATAAAGAGAAATAAATAAAATAGGAAATATTCTAGAGCAACAATAGCACGAAAAGTACAGTGCTAAACAATAACAAGAATAATAATACAAGAATTATTCTAGAATGGATAACATTTCAAGGATAAATGCTAGTAAAAATCGGGCAAGGGGTAGTGATGATCTTGGGTGAAGATCAAGTGTAACAATATATCCTATAAGTTTTTTTGAAATAAATAGTCTTAAGAACCTCTTAAATGCTTTTTTATTTCTTGCTTTTTCTATCTCAGGAAATAATAGAGAACCTTCAATTCTTATAAGTTAATTCAAATATTTTATATAACTTACTATAAAATAAATCAAGTATTCAATACCAAATGCTTATCAATAACCCAAACTCATTATGGAACTTTAAGCATTATTCCTTGACTAATATATATAATTATAGTATATCTCAAATTCCAGTCAAGTATTTTTTCTTCTCTTGCATGTCTTCTATAAACTTTTTAGAAAATGTATTTAATAGTATATATATTATATCATTTTTTATCAGTTCTTGTTTTTCAGATGAACTGGAAATCAGTATAAAACAGTTTTGTTTACATTTATCTCTTAATCTATAAATTAAAAAAATCAATATATTTGGATATTTTGTATAATGAAGCTCAAGATATTTTTAGGATACAAGTCTTTAAGAAAGTTGATGTGCTAATAAAATCCAATCTAATTTATCTATTCTTTTTCAAGATATTATTATTTTTTTATAGTTGAAAGTATTTCTCAAAATAATTCTAATTGTATTTGATTATTTTGTCAACATATACATTTTTTAAGTTCATATAACTTTGGACATTTGGTTTGATAATCAGTTATAACTTTTTTATAATAATTAGTATTTTTTTCAACCTGTTATGAAGTATTTCTTCAAAAAATATAGAGACTAGACATCATCTCTACAACAGATTATCTGATATTTATATTTTAGCAAATAGTTAATAAATATTTTTAGAATATTTTTAAGTACTATATATATTTTATCCCAGATAATGACTCAAAAATTTTTTTCTTCCATATATTTGAATATTCAATTTCTTATACCATTTCATCAAAAGAATTTATGTTATATTTGAAATTTTACATTACAGTTTTCTCGAAAATCTTTGGCTAATGCATTTGTATACAGTATATAAAGACAATTATATTTATATTTTTAAAGATTTGAATTGCATATGTTGTTTTTTCAGATCCCCCCTCTCCATTAAAATATAATTTTCATTATCTTGTAATTGAATTATGAATTGAGAGTACTATATTATCAAAAATATTTTGATTAATTTCCAATACCTATATTTTGACCAATATACAATATTAGCCATATATTTTTTTATACTTATTGTACCATTGACCAGATTGAATTTCTCAGACTTTTTGCTCTTTTGGTCAATTTAACTGCTTCTAACAAGAATCCAATTTATAAAACCATTCTCCAAAGTAAAATTTGTAAACAAATAAACTATACTTTTTACAATTATATTTTATTAAAGATGTTTTAGTTTTTTGAAACTCTTTAATACATTTTTCATATTTCAATTTTGAAATAAAGAATTCTTCTGGATTAGTATATATTGTACAAAAAGAATAATGTAACATAATTTTGAATCTTTTGTATTCTTTTGTTTAAAGAATGCTAATATATTTTCAATTTTAAATAAAGCTTCTTTTTGAATATATTGTTAAGGAAAATTTTTTGTTTTTTAATTATTTTGTTAACTAGTATAGATATATTACTATAATTTTCATAATTTAATATATTTTCTATATAATATTTTCTTTTTTTTCTTCAAGAATTCTCAAAATGTCTATATAGTTTTGAATGGCACAATAAATTTAAAGCACCACAGCTTAAAAACCAAGTTGTAAAGCTTCCTTGAAATTCTAAGCAACTATTTGCAAAAGAACTAGAGAAACAACTTTTGCTATTTAAATAATAATATTTTGAATAATTTCACTTTTTCTTTTACAGATAAGAATTTTTTTTAATAATTATCCTAAGTATAACAAATAATTCTCTAACTAATTCTTTTGTATAAACAGATGAATTACATATAAATAATTAGATTAGAAGCAATCTACAATTGTTTAAAATATTATAAAAAGACTATATTTTTCTTAGCTTTGAGAAAGAAAAAAGAAAAAAAACATCTATTATGATTATAAAATTCTGAATTCTTGTATTTCTTTAATTTTCTTTTAATAAAATTATATTTATTCCATATTTTTCTTTTATATTTTTCTATTGTTTTTATTACATCATGAGTCTATTTTTAAGATATTTCCATTACTTCACTTAGGCACATTTATATGAATGTTATATTGCTAGGCCTTACCAAAGCAATTTTTCCACTAACACTATACAAATCTAGTTATATTATTCTTTATTAATTCTCTATTTACCACAACTTGAACAAGATGGGGTGTTAGGTGTTCAAATCAGATGAATTATAATATATATTTTCTTTTATCTTGCATGTTAGCTGGATAATATTTTTTTATATCAATATACTGTATATAACATTACTAATATGGTAATCAAAAGTTTATTGTGATATTGCTTAATGCAAGCTTGTTTTATATCCTCATTTATTTTTTTAGATATTGGATACCATTTATTGATTTTATTAGCAAGTTGACTGCTGGTAGTATAATTTGTTTCAAATACTTGTTCCACTAAGTCAATTATTTTAAATAACTTTAAAAGAATTATTTTTTTTTATTAATTATATTTTTACAAAATTACTAATTTATCACATCTTCAAATAATTTCTTACATGTTTTTATAATATCTGTATGCTTTATTTAAGTTCTAAATATACAGTCATCTTCTAAAATAAATTAAGAAACTTTTTGATTTTCATTCCTTACTCCTATAAGCCAAATTGTTTAAAGATTTTGAATAGTACTGTATTATTGATAGCCTTCCAAGTATTGCCTTTATAATATTTAACTATTTGATTTTTTGAAAAATGTCAATTTTTTGGAAATATATGTCCATTGTAAACTATTATCTTAATTTTTTTATACTCATCTAATTGATACTTTTCACTATTAAATATAATACCATAGGTTATATTAAGTAATTTAATTGATATAGGAAAAAATTTATAAAAACTCTTTCCCGTTAAGCAGTGGCGCAATAAAAAATTACCAAAAAAGGCAAGCAGTGGAAAATGAACAGAAGACAAATAACAGCAACAATCTCAAACAGAAGAAGAGGCAGAGAACGAAAGGTTATAAGCTCTACAAAAGAAGCAAGAGTCCTGGCAACAAGTATTAACAAAAAAGCCACTACAAGGCAACAGAGTGAAAGTAGGAAAAGAGTAACTTTTGAAACAGGCAGAAGAAACGCAAGTACAGGTGACATGAAAGGAAAATGCAAGATGGAGCAAATGAAAGAAGAGGAGGATCAGCAGGAGCCACCCACAGAACAACAAAGCAAACAAGAGATGAGTAACAGACAAGATATAGAAATGGAGCAAGAAGGAGAAGAGGAAAGGAACAACAAGACACAAGATATCAGAGACAAAACGGCAGAGGAGCAAAAAACAGTAATGAAGGGGTAGAATGAACTAGAACAAGGAAGTAACTATTAGGGAGAAGTTATTAGAAAACCAAGGCACATGGTAAAGATAAAAATCTCAGCAGACTTAGAGTCAGCAGTCTTTGCAGAGATGGTAGAGGAGGAATGCTATCGCTTCGACTCTTTCTTGAAAGTCAGAGTCGCGAAAGAATCCAACAGGCAAAAGAAGATCATTGCCACATTCGGTAATCCCATAGACATGCAGCATGCATGTGAGATTAACTTCGGTAATGAATCAAATAGGAAATATTTGATTTCCATGGAACACGTATTACAATAACGAGATTTGGGGCAAAAAGTGATTATTAGAGACATACCATTAGCAGTAAGTGAGGGAGCTGTCAAAACCCTTTTAAAGAAATTTGGAGAGATTAAAAGTATCCACTTTAGGACAGTGGAAATGTGGCAAACAGCCACAGTAACTTTTCAGGATGAGGAGGTTGCAAAAATTCTTGCAGAACAGTGGTCAATCCCATTTGGAAAAGAGCAACTGAGAATCCTGCCAGCGGCAGGGGAAAAAGAAGAACTAAAAAGAAGATCCGATTTTGTACTAAAGCTGGCAAGTTTGCCTGCAGACACAACAGCATATAATTTGGAAGAGATTAGCAAAAATGTAGGAAGGAAAACGATATACATACCTAGAATCAACAACTACTTTAGGGAAAGATTTGCATATATTGCATTTGAAACAGAAGAGGATAGGCAACAAGCATTGGGTAAAGAGTTCCAATTCGAGAAAACAAACTTAAAACTGATACACAAACATGAGGGACTGTGTTACAAATGTGGACAGGATGGATACATAACATACCAATGTGGAGAAGTAAAGATCTATTATGACAGAGAAAGAGCACAAGCAAGATTCATAGCAGTACAATCCAGGTTCAGGAAGGAACCAGAAGGCAATGCACCAATCACCTTTGCAGAAGTGATGCGCAAGTACAGAAGAACAAGGTCAGTCACCAGATATGAGAGAGCAAGTAACAAAGAGACAATGAAAACAAGATTGACAAGATTCAAGAAAAAGATGAAAAAACTAGAGAAATGTATTGACAATTTGTACACTGAGCTGAGAATAGAGGAGACCCCAGAGAAGCAAGAGGAGAAAAATACAATGGAAAGCGAAGAAAGTGAACTACAGTATAGGCTAGAGGAGAAACAATGGAGGAAC
Source organism: Acaulospora morrowiae (assembly GCA_910591835.1). Classification (NCBI taxonomy): domain Eukaryota; kingdom Fungi; phylum Glomeromycota; class Glomeromycetes; order Diversisporales; family Acaulosporaceae; genus Acaulospora; species Acaulospora morrowiae. The sequence continues at coordinate 16,584 of CAJVPV010000505.1, read as the reverse complement.
CAGCAGAAAGAAACAGATGAATGATATCAAGCGAACAGTAAAATAATTGAAGAACGACAACTAAGAATGGAGACTCAAATGGATGGTTTAGTCCAGAAAGTAAGTGAACTGATAGAACAAGAACAGAGCAATATCGCAAAGGCACAGAAGACCCAGCAGTAAACCAAACCAAATTGAACAATGATGAATAAAAATAACACAGCAAGAACAATGACTAATAAAAAGCAAAAAAGAATATACAAAGAGACTAGAACAGATAATACTTTAGTAAAGATAGCAACAATTAATGTAAATGGACTAAATGAGGCAAGCAAGCAACAAAATATACAAGCACTAATAGAGGATGAACAGATTACAATAATAGGGATAGCAGACACAAAATTCAAAGAAAATGTATGGACCAGAATAATGGGTACGACAACCCACAAAGCGATATGGGTACCAACAAGGGAGCAAGCAGGGAATATAGGCATGATCATAAAAAGGGAATGGGCAAAGCACACCACTCAGATAATTAAATGGGAGAATAGAATCCTAGCGATTGAGTTCACCTTTAAAGAAAGAAGAAAGATAGGAATCATGCAAATATATATACCACCGCAACAAGGCATGAAGAGAGACAAAACAATAAACAAAGCAAGAGAGATATTAAACAAGTGGCAGACATAACAATTCGTAACATCAGTGGTAATGGGAGACATGAATATAACCATAAACGCAATATGAATCAGACGGGAACAGGAGAAGGGAAAGCAAAAAAGAAATGAATACAGGTGATAGAGGAAGTTGGCTTAATAGATACTTATAGATACCGGAATAGAAACAAGCAAGAATATACATGGGAAAAAGAAACAAAAAGCGGAATTGACATAATATGGATAACGGAGGAAAAAAAAGAGATATGCAAAGAGACGTACATAATGGACATAAAGGAAAAAATAAAAACAGATCACAAGATAGTAGTAGCAAAAGTAGACCTGGGTTTTATAACAAAAGACATAAAAAAGATGAGAACATCAAGTATTAGGATAGTATTTGATTATAGCCGCACTAGTATGCAACAATAGGAAAAATGGAGAGAAGCAGTGGAATTACAAAGGCAAAAGGATGATACAGCCGACACGTTAAATGGAAAAAAAAGTACCAAATTGATTGAGGACAAATAGAATAGGCTGCAAGAACAATGGCTTAGGGAAGGCACTCAAGAGCTTCCAAGGAAAAAGATAATACCAGATATACAAGAGAAAACAAGAAAAATCAAATTAATGCAATTCACGGCTTTTCATAAGATCAACAAATAATAAGAAGAGGTGAAAAGATCAAGAGGAAAAGAAACAAGAACAACGCAGCAACACAAGAAGAGGACATGTGGCAAATTAACAAATGGATAGACCAATTATCACACAATGAAATCACTATAGAAAAATGCAGAAGAATAAGTGAAATAGAAAAATGGATAGAAGAGGTGAAGCAGGCATGAAGAGAAATTAGAAAGGTGTATGAAATACAAGCAAAGCAAGCAAAAAACAAATGGATTACAGAAGCAATAGAGAGAAGAGTGGAGAAATGAAAATGAGAAGGCAAAAAAAAGAATATTATAAGTGATATCCTAGCAAAAGATTCATATAAAAAACAAGTAAACAGAATCTGGCAGCCAGTAACAGAGAAAACGATGACAGAACCAGAGGAAGTTAAGAGGGGGTGGCACAATTTTTTGAAAACAACAGCAGAAAAAAGTGTTGGTTACTGGAGGAATATAGAGGAAAATGGTGGAAAGAGTATAAAGAAATTCAAGGGAAAGTAATAACCAATGAAGATAAAGAGCAGTTAATGGCAGAAATAACAGAGGAAGAATTGTTAGAAGTAATTCAAACATGTAGCAGTGGAAAAGCACCTGGAGCATCAGAAATAAGTTATAAGATGTTTAAACACTGTAGCAAACAGGAACATGAGAATGTAAGGGAATTACTGAACCAAATAATAAAAGAGGGCCAAGTACCAATTGCATGGAAACACGTGAGGATGTACCCAATCCCAAAAATACAGAGCTAGCAGGAACAGATGGACAAGCTTAGACCAATAGCTTTAATTGAGACAGGTAGACAAATACTTATGAAGATACTAACTAGAAGAATGGACAGGTGCTTAACAAAGAGACAGGTGCTTCAAGACAACAATTGGGCCAGAACATCAGGAAGAACAACAACAAGGCCCAGATTGGTGCTAAATAACTTGTTAGAGAATGCAAAGGAACAGAATAAGGAAGTATGGATATTGTTACAAGATACAAAGAAAGCTTTCGATTCGGTAGGAACAGAGAGTATTAAAGCAGTCCTGGAGAGAATAGACATATCAAGACCAATCATTGAACTGTTGATGGAAATAAGGAAAAACAGAATAGCAGATGTCATTATAGTGTGGGGTACAACAAGAAAATATGAGATAAAAGATGGACTGAACCAGGAAGATCCCATATCACCCCTGCTTTGGAAAATCTTCTATGATCCATTAATAAGTAAGATTAATAAGATGGAAGAGAGATACAAGATGTTAGAAGAAAGAACAACAAATTTTGGAACAGGAGAGTGACAAATAAAGCAGCTGAAAATAAACAACCTGGTATATATGGATAACACAACTTGGATAGCAAAAAATAGTAGGGATATAAATAGAATACTTAGCATAGCAGAAGAATTTTATTGGATCAATGATATTCAGGTCAACAAAGACAAGACAAAATTGGTAATAGCAAATAAAAAAACATGAACAAAAAGAGAGAAAATCACTTTAATGGGAATGAAAATAAAAGCAGAAGAGGAAACAAAAGCAGAATGGTTTCTGGGATTGTATATAGGGGAAAAAAGGAAAGACAACACAAATGAGAAAGACAGAAGAAATGATAATACATAACCTAAGGACATTGAGCCGTAAGAGAATAACCCTACAAATAACACAATACCTTATCAATGCAGTTATAACTCCGGCGATAGACTATATGATTACAGATATGAACATAGAAGAAGAGAAGATAAAGAAATGGCAAAGAAAAATAGATGACTGCTTTAAGAGACAATATAAGTTTGCAAGAACCACACCAGGAAGCATACTGAGAATAAAACAACTAGCAAATCTAATAGATCTGGAGAAAAAAGTCATACAGAACAGAATAAGAAGTATAGAGACTATCATAGAGGACAATAATATACTGGAAGCGATAACAGAAATAGGAATTATGCAGCTACAAAAAGACTAGTGGTCAGTAAAAAAAGTAACAGAGAATAGGAGATACCTGGTGACAAAGAGTAGACAAAGTGTGCTAGCCGGCATGCTACTCGCATACAAAAAGGCAGGGTTTAGGATCGAAAAGGAAGCATGGAATCAAAGGATGGAAACACACAGAAGGGAGATAGCAATAGAAAAAATATGGAGGGAAGAAGAATACCTTAAAGAAAAAAGTAAGATAAGAAAATAGAAGACACTGTTTATAGATCAAATGATAGCAGAAGACAGCAAGACAATCCTAGATTGGAAATATATAAACCCCAGCCAAAGGAAGAAGAGAAGAGCACCCAAATGATACATAATAACAAAAGAGCTTTGGATAAAGAGAAAAGACAAAATAATAAGAAAGGAAAAAGAGAAAATAGTACAAATAACAATGCCAAGACTAAACAAGTATGGAGATATGAAAAGAATAAAATGGATAGCATTTCAGGAGGGCAAAAAAACAATTATAGGTAAAAAGAGAAAGAAGATAAACGAAGAGAGGTTGATAATAGAGCACTACGTAGAAGAGGGAGAAAACAAAGAGATCAAGAAGTGTAAAGTATGTGGCAAATATGAGGAGAGAGAAGAGAACACATGTATTCGGCAGAAAAACATACAGGAAACTTGAAGCCCGGTAATCAAGAAAACAAAAATAAGAAATGATGACTAAGAGGAGAGAACAAGCTACATAAGAACACAATTAGAAACAACAGCAGAGACACCAATCATGGAAAGAAAAAAGAATAAGATAAGAAAGACAGGAAAGAGGGATAAAGAAATAGTGATACTAATGACAGATGCAGCATGGGACAAACAATCAAAAATTGGATGTGGGGCATGGATAATAAAAATAAGAGAAAAAGAAGTAACAAGTGTCCAGAAAAAATCAGCAAAAAGTTCAACGCAGATAGAAATAGAAACAATCATAGGAGGGCTAGAAAACATAGGAATGGCTGAGGAAATAAGAATATATACAGACGCAGAAACAGCAGTCAAATACATTAATAGAGATTACAGAACAAAGCGAAGAATGCAAAGATTAGATAAAGAAGGCGTAACACTAATAAGAATGGGAAGGTGGATGACAGAGAACATAGAGAAAACAATAACAGCAACAAAAGTCAAAGAAAAGGAGGCAAGTAAAGAATTTGAAGAAATAGATAGAATATCCAAGGAAGAACTCAAAAACAAAGAAGGACAACCAGAGAAGGTGAAACCTATACAGGATGGAAAGTTAGTATGGCAGGATAGACAGCAGAGTTGGGGATGGCAAAAGATATGAAAAATTAGTACAAGAGCAGAACAATTATGAAACTGGTTATCACTAAGGAGAAATGAAGAATTACACCAAATAGTAACAAGAAAAAAAATAGATTGGAAAAAGACATGGAAACAAATAAAAAGATAGTGAAAAAAAAAATTAACAGAGTATCAGGTATGACTATTAAAAATGATAGTAGGAGAACTGCCCACAATGGAAAAAATGAAACAGAGAAATCTGAAGACATATAGGGAAGACACAAAGTACATAAGATGTAACAAAGAGGAAGAAACGCAAGATCACATATGGGAATGTAGGAAGGCAACAAGTAGAAGAGAGATAACGATAAAAGAAATAAGAGACCTAATTAAAGAGGAGACAAGAAATAGCAAAAGAAAACACACGGAAGAGAAATCGGAAATCCAAATCAACAAAATGGTAAACGAAAGTGGGAAAGAGATAGAATGGACAGAGATAATGAAAGGAGTTGTGCCTGGAAAATGGAAACAGATACTAAGAAAAATTGGGGTCGAGGAGTCAAAACATACAATAGCAAACATAATAAACAAGTTAGAGAAAGGAATGAGACAAATATGAATAAAGCGCAACATGGACCTAAAGAAGTGAAAAGAAAGACAAGGAATTACAAAACATGAATAGAAAAAGGGGAAAAAGAAAAAAGGAATGAGAAAGGGCATAGGAATAAAAGGGAAAAAGAGGAAAAAGGGAAAGGAAAGGAAAAAGATAAAGAAAGAATTAAAATAATAGCAAAGTGGTTAGAAGGAAATAATATGGATATATACGACAGTTTAGAAAATACTATTTTATTGAAATAAGCTTGAGTCGGCAATACATATAGGTAGGCTGCACCCGGATGGTATATCTGTGGGTAAATTCTAATTGTAATAATTTTTAGTGAACAGAAATATATAATGTATGTTGTTTACAACAAAAATTAATAAATTAGAGTAAAGCTTATTAAAATAAAATAAAATAATAAAAAAAAAAAGTAATTTAATTGATTATTTAAGAATTTTTTCTAATTCTGCTATATTTGTACTCGAGTACCTGAAATATGCATTCTTTTTTTCATATATTAATTTTTTGTTAACAAATATCTGTAAGTCTATATCCTTGTTTAAAATATTCTATTATCTGTTATACTATACAATTAAAGATTTTATCTTTCATAAGTATTAATTGATTAATATCTGGTTTTCAGATCTTATATAATCTATATACTATTGCATTAGTATCAAGTCTTCCTATTTCAGATTGTTTATTTTATTTTATTTTTTTTCCGCTAAAGTGAGACTTTACTCTAGTTTATTAATATACAGTAAGTGTAAAATTTTGTATACGAATTACATATATAAAGATTAGACTATATTATTTTATATTAATTAGAATTCATCCACAGGTAATATACCATCTGGGTGTAACCTGCCACCTTGCTTGCTATCCAAGCCTACCTTAGCTCTATTTGTTTGATTCTCTTTCTGCTTTTTTGTTGACTACTTAACCATTCTGTTATGTATCCTAACTTGTTTTTCTTTTCTTTTGTATCTTTTTCTCTATATGCTTCTTCTCATATTTTACTTACTTCCCTAATTCTTTCTATCCTTTCTTTGTTTTTCCTTTTTTCTCTCTTCTCTATTCCCTTTATCTTTTTCTATTCCCCTATCACCAGGTTTTTCCTTTTTCAAATTCTTTTTGTCACTTGCTCTATCGTTCTGTTTATCTCTTTCATTGCTTCTTTTATGTTCTGGTTATTTATTTCTTTCAGGATTTTCATTCAGCTTTTTGATATTATTCCTTGTATTATCCAGGCCCAGCTGACTTTCATATTTTCTTTCTTCATCTCTTATCGAATTTCTTCTCATTTCTTGTTTTTCTTTTCAATTATTAGATTCTCCTTGATGTGGTATTTCATTATTCCTCTGATTTTTTGTTTCAGGCTTGCTATTTGTTGTTTTGCTAATATGTACTCCCATACATGTATCTGATCTTCTTTTCTTTCTCCACATCTTATGCATTTTCTATATTGCCCATGTCCTTTGTGATTTCTTGCATTTATCTTTTCTAGTGTAGGTAGTATGCTGTTGAACTTTTTCTCTATCCATCTGATACTGTTTTCTTCTTCTTCACTGCTCTGTATTGCTTCCTTATATCTTTTCCATGTTGCTTCCCAATCGATTTGTTATCTGGTTAGCAATTCTTGTATTTGCTTATTTCTTTTCAGTTTTAGCCATTCTGTAATGGTTTTAATTTTATTACTTATTTTCCATATCTTTTTCCATCCTCTATTTTGTGTTTCTTCTCTCCATATAATTTTTCTGTCTTTTTTAATCTCTATCTTTTCTTCCATGACCCATGACTCTTTTTGCTGTTTCTTAGTTTCCTTATCCAATTCTTTGAAGATATGGTTTTGCTTTTCTTTACTTATCCATTTTGCTATCCATTTGATTTTTTCCTTTCTTCTTATTGCTGCTTCTAGCTTGACCAGTATTGCTTCTTCCCTATTTTGTCTTTGTAACTCTTTTCTTGCCTTTCTACCTCCATTTATGTATTGTTCTATTATTTTTAAGTCTGTTATTATTTTAACCTTCCCTTCTATATTCAATTGTCCTATACCTGTTATTATTGTTTCCAGCTCTGCCTGTGATGTGCTTTGTGTTATATTCTCCCAAGTACCTTTTTCCACTTCTTTCGTGCTTTCAAAATATTTTCATACTCCTGTACCCTTTTTTTCCTCCTTGTTCCATGCTACATCTGTATATATTTTCTTATTCTTCCTCTCTTCTATTCTTTTCCGTTTCTTTGTGTTTTTCTTAGTTTCTTTCATTCGTAATTCTTCCCTGGATTCTTGTGTTCTTATCTTGATGTGCTGGGTTACTCCTCTTTCTTCTATTTTGACCTTCTTGACTGCCAGGTACTATGTTTCTGTTATTTTCTTGTTGAATAGACACATTTTCTCTTTGTTGTATTCATTTAGTACGTACCCTTTGCATTCTCTTAGATTCTGATATACTTCTTGCTCTTTATAATGCATAATCCTTGCCCTCATTTTATTGATTTTTCTTTTCTTTCTTCCCACTATTACTCTTTCGCTGTTTTCAAATACAATTTATCTAATTCTTTTCATATTTGTTTCTTTGTTCTTTTTGGACATTGCTATATGCTTCCAGCAATTTACCTGCTTTACTTTTTCTTTTAGTTTCTTTCGAATCTCTTCCCAGTTTTCTTTCATTTCATTATACTATCTGGGCTTTCTTCTTTTCTTGCCATATCCTGGGTTGATTCTCTCCTATCTTATCAGTTCTAAATTGCTGTCTTTTATCAATTGTTCTATATATAATACATTTCATTTCCTCAAATTCTTTCTCTACTCTTTATAGGTATATAGCCACAAAAGGAGCAACTTCAGGTCTTAGTCCTCTAAGGAAATGGTGAAGCTTTTGGAGGTCTGACATGTTTTCTTTAAGGTCTACTTGTTTAATAAGTTTTTTGAAATCTGTATAGTAAGAATCCACAGATAATTTTTATAACTTATTTATATTATAAAAAATATAATTTAAACAAGTAAAAGATCCAGAAACTTTGCTTGAGTTTGACAAGAAATGCGTTTCGTCCAGAATAATCTATTCAACTCTTATGTTTGTTAGTTTAGGCATATGGATAACTGCGCGTTTATCTCGAATAATAATTCGATTACATGTTCATTAGTTTGTATATGTATTTATTGGACTTAGTGCATATTTGTAATGGTTTAAGTAAAGAAACATGTTGATTATTAATAGTTTATCATTATTAAAGGAAAACTTTATTAATGGAGAGTGAAGCAGACAACTATAAAGATAATTAAAGAAAAAATACAATCTTTAAATATGCCATTGTTATAGTATTTCAAAAGCTTTATTTTTTTGGTTAATATAGTTTAATTTCTTGTTAAAATATTGTTATTTATAATATTTTTTACAATTGTATTTAAAATTTTTCAAGAAGGATTAAAAAGAATTATATATAAAAGTCCAGTTTCTTTTTATATTATTTGTAATTGTTATATAGAATTTGTTAATTGTTATATTATAAAAAAAATCATATTTTATTGACCTATAAGTTCATAATATAGTGAATAGTGCTCACAGATTTCCAAATACATGTCTCTAGTAGTCAACAAACTCACAGCAGGCAATCCAGCAGCAATGATTAACCTACAATTATCATTAACAGAAGTACTTAAAACAATATAAGCAATAGGATCAGAGCTTAAACATATCAAGGAATCCATAAGTGATCTCAATTAGAGAATCAGATAAAAGATGGTTCATAGCAGTGGTGCGAGGGTTTCTCCTTAGTTTTTCTAGTATTTTTTCTATTGTGACCTTTCCTCCTTTTCTTTTCATTATATTGTCCCATCTTCTAGTTTCTATGGTGAATCCCTATGTCTAACACTTGTACAGTGATCATTATAAATAATGAGAATTTAATGACACGTAACCACTATATATAAATTTTCTGATCATGTGCTCCTAACAAAATCAGCTTTTAATAACAGGTTGTTTATATGTGTAACTTAAAAACAAGCTACCAAAAAACCTATCCCTATTTAGTTTTCCCACTTTTTTTATCCTAAAATGGAAAAAATCCCTCTTGCTAACTGATGAAAGACCGTAAGTGAGCTTTGGAACTGTGGTTTTCGCGATGCTCCAACTCTGACAAAATTAAGTGATGTTCCATTTTCTACAGCATACAAGTATATTATCCAACTAAAAAAAAAATCATGAACTTGGACCTATTTCGTGCCCTGGATGACCAACAATTTTAACTTCCTCAAATCGACGTGTGCTAGAAAGAATTATTCAAAATAATCAATATCTTATCTGCGAAAAAATCATCACTAAGCTTAGTAATAAGATTAAAATATCAGTACGAATGGTAAATCGTAAGCTTAATAAGCTTGGTTATCACTCAAGTCACCCCAAACAGTACCTTTACTTACCACGAAGCAATATAAACAACATTTAGAATGAGTGACTGCTCATGCAAGGCAGAACTGGAAAAATATTATATTTTTGGATGAAACTACCTTCCAGATATTTCGTAACACCATGACAGTATTTTACAAGACTGGAACAGATGTTCCACAAAAGGGGGTTCCAAAATATTCAGTGAAAGTTCATGCGTAGGGTGCTTTCTTGGTGCGCAGAATGATCGGCTTCCATATTTTTACTTAAAACATGGATGGGTCACTCTATTGCAATATTTTAACTAATAATCTTTTTGAAAATGCATTTAGGATTATGCCATTGCATTGGGTCTTCCAGCAGGATAATGACCCAAAACATATGGCAAAAAACATAACTGAACTTCTTCGTCATCAAGTCTTGAAGATTCTCGATTGGCCCTCCTATAGCCCTGACATAAATCTAATAGAGAATCTATGGGCTATTATCAAAAAAAGAATGGAGAAACGAGTAAGCAAAATAATTAAAAAAAAAATTAGTGTTATGCAATGGCATGAAATAATTCGAGAAGAATGGAAAGGTATTTCCATAGACCTATGTCTTAATTTAGTAAACAAAATATCAGGGCAATTAAATGACATTATTGAAAATAATGGGAAAAAAATCGATCATTAAATGTACATAGATTTTTTAATAGACATTATACGAATGTTACTGCAAAACCGCAACCTGAATAAATAAAACCTGCAAAATTTATATAAAAAAAATGATTCTCATTATTTATGACAAGCACTGTATATCATATCTGCCAAAATACCTCTTTTCCTTTCTCTTTTTAATTCCTCCTTATTTTCTGTGACTTTTTTAATTGACCATGTTTTTTCTTGAAACTGTGCTAGTCTTATTTTTCCTACGTCTCCAAGTATGCCCCTGTCTTCTATAATCATTTCTAATCTGTTTAGTCTCATCCATACTATTTTTTCCTTTACACTCTTAATATCGCTTAATGTTTGACACCTTAGCGCACTGCTTGGAAAGCTGCTCGCTAGACTATTCTTTTGTTTGTATACCCCATCTACTAATTTTTGCCATTTCATTATAGTGCTTTCTTTTATATAAGTATCTGTTGCTAGATATTCAATTGCTGGCAGGATCACTCCATTTATTAAGTATTTAACCACTTCCGCTGATATCTTTTTCCTTCTTATTGTGTTTAGATTGTATATAATTATTTGGTTTATCTTTCTTTCTTGCGTAGCCTTGCCTGGTTTACTTTGTATCCATAATTCCAGAAATCTTTCTGCTTTTTCTTTTTTGCTTGCTATGATTTGTTTATCCATTAGGTTTACCTTTGGTTCCTTCTTTTTTGTATTGAAAACTATTAATTTTGATTTTTCTGTATTGACTTCAATTTCATTTATATAGTAAAACTCTTTGCTATTTGCAAAATTTTTTCCAATTCCTTTTTATTCTTTGCTATCCAAGTTGTGTCATCCATGTAGACTAGGCTTCCTAAGGTTATTTGTTTTCCTTTAATTTTACTTGTACTATAGTCCCTTATCTATTTAGTATCCATGCTATATTCATATTTTGCTTTGTTTATTTTACTGATCAGTGGATCGTAAAATATTTTCCACAGCAATGGTAATATTGGATCTCCTTGATCTAGGCCATCTTTAATTTTATACTCTTGCATTATTTCATACTTTGTAATCACATCTGCTGATCTGTTCTCTCTCATTTCCAATACTATCTTTATCAATTTTTTTGAAAATCCTATTCTTTTTAGGATTGTTTCCAAGGCTCTTTTCCCTACTGAGTCGAAGACTTTTTTGGTGTCTTGTAGTAGGATCCACATTTCTTTCTTGTTCACTTGCGCGTCTTCTATCATACTCTGTAGAATTATTCTTGGTTTGGTTGTAGTTTCCCCTTTTGTATCTGTCCAGTTATTCTCTTGCAAAGTTTTATTCTCTGTTAATACTGCATCCATTCTTTTTGTAATTATTTTGGAGAAAATTCTTTTTCCTGTTTCTATCAGTGCTATTCGTTGTAGTTTGTCCATTTGGCCTTGCCAGTCCTCTATTTTTGAAATTGGATATATGTGCGAGTGCTTCCACTCCTCTTGTGTCTTTCCCTCTATCAAAATATTGTTTAACAGTTCCCTGAAGCTCTCTTGCTCTTTTTCTCCACAATTCTTTAGTATCTCATATGATATCTCTGATGCCTCAGGTGTCTTTCTATTAAGGATCCTAACGATTCTATTCAATTCTGTATTCGATTCTCAAGTTTATATTAAATTTAATAGGTGGGGTATACCTCAACATTATTTTTAATAGTGTTCTGAACCTCATGCAATTCTGTTCGATTCTATTCGATTCTAATTTTCGGAACCATACTTTCTATTCGCTGTTCCCTTAATAATCTCCTCAAGCTCTTTCTTAGATATTGATTCTACCAACTTCCCTTTTCCTGCTTCTTCTATTTTGACTATCGGATTTTTATATTTTTTCAGCCAATTTTTTCAGTACTCCTCCAATTTCCATTTCCTGGTTCTGTTTTGCTAATCGAAATGCTTTTGTGTCAGTTCTTTAACTTTCTTCTCTTCCAGTTCCATCTGTCCCATGACTTGGTCCCATACTCTATCAATTTGCTCCCTTGCTGAGTCACGTGCCAGAATACTTGATATCAGATTTTTCCATTTCTTATTTTCTTGCCATCTTTCTGCTCTTTTTTTTATGGCTTCCAAAATCTACTGTTTTCTCATTGATCTGGCTTCTAATTCACACAACTTTCTTAGGTCTCTTTTCTTTTGTTCTATTTCTATTGTTCATTCCTTGGCTTTTTCTATTTCATTCAGGTATTGTAATTTTATTCTTGTTTCTGGCAGTGCTTTGATATATCTATTAATCTTGTCTCTTTTCTCTGTTGCTTCTTTCTTGTCTCCCGCTTTCTCATTTTTTTCTATTTCTCTTGCTGTTTCTATTGCCTTGCTTAATCTTCTCAATGCTGTGAACTGTGCTGTTTTCATTCTTTTGCTAAACTCCTGCACTTCTGTTTTAAGGGTTTTCCTTGGGATAACTACCTCTGCTGCCTGCTTTCACTATTTCTTTAATATGTGCTATTTACTGCTTGCTTTTAATATTGTTTCTTCAATTTCCTTGGTCTCGTGCTGGTCTTCCTTTTCCTTTATACTCTCTATTTTTTTTCTCCACTTTTTTCTTTTTGCTCCATTCATTTTTTTGTAGTCATATATTTGTCTTTCTCTTGTTATTTTTATTCTTATTATCACTTTCATTATTGTGTATAGGTCTATTTCTGTCTTTACTGCCTTATGGTTTGTGTTTAGTATCTGTCTGGTGTCCTTTATATTTATGCTCTTGCATAGCTCTCTTATGTCTTCTGAAATCCATATCATGTCTATTCTGTTTTTTATATTGTTACCCTAGGTATATTCCTTTGTAGCTTTGTTGTATTGTCTATATGTGTCATATAACTCGAATTCCTTTAGCATTTTAATTCATTCCTTTTTCTTTTTTGGCTCCTTTTCTCCTGTTCTATCCATCTCATCCTTGATTATTGTATTCATATCTCCCATGACTATTGTATCTACAAATTGTCTCTTTCTCCATTCTTTTAGGATTTTTTTCATTTCTGTTAACATCTTTTTCCTTTTTTGACCTACTTGCGATAGCACATATACTTGTATTACCTTTATATGTCTTCTTTCTTTGAATATTAGCTCTACAGCCAGAATCCTTCCTTGCTATCTTGTTATCTTTCTAATATGTTTTGCCCAGTCTCTTTGCACAATTAGGCCTACTTCTCCTGAATGTTTTTTTGTGTGTACCCAAAACGTCTTATATTTGCTGTCTCTTATTGTCTTTTTGCTTATTGTTTTCTTGAATTTGTTGTCTGATATTCCTATTATGGATATGTTGTCCTTGTGATAGTACTGTTACAATTGCTATTTTTTAAACTTCTCATTTAGTTCATTTATATTTATTGTCACAATTTTAAAGCTTTCCATGTTTGTTCTTTTTTCTTTGTATATATTAGTATTGTTTTTATTATTTTTGTTATTTTCTTGTTATACCATTATATTTTTGTAGTTGTTGTGTGGTTTCTTTTCTATTGCCCTTGCGACTGCTGTCTTCTTTTTACAACTGCTGCTTGACCATTCTCCAACAGCTCCGATAATATTCTTCTCATGTGTTCAATCTGTTTTTCTATTTTGCTCTGTCTTTCTGCTACTTCTTTATTAATCGCTTTGTATATTGTCAAAGGAATTTCTTTCTCCTCAGTATTCATTTCTTCTGCATCTTGGTATTGAGATCGTTGTTCTTCCAATCTTTTCTTTATGTATTCTACTTCTTTTTGCTTCTCCTCTAGCATCATTCACCAGTCCCATAAAGTATTGATTTTCTCTTTTATACTTTTGACTTTGTCTTCTAGGTTGTTTAATCTTTTCCTGATTCCTTCTTGTTCTCTGCCTTTTTTATTAATCATTGATCTGGATTTGCTTCTCTTCCTCATTATTTCTGCGAAGAATATAGGTGCTTCTCTCTCCGACCCTTTCCTGAATCTCAATTGGATTGATGCAAATTTTGTCTGCGTGATGAATTTGTCTTTTTGGATCTTTACCTTCTCACATTGGAAGGCAATATGTCTACTCTGTTCGCATTTGTAACAGAGTCTTTCGTGCTGGTCCACAAAGCTAATTGTTGTTCTGTTCAACTTGAAGGTTTATTTTTCTGCTGTTTTTAGCTGGTCTTTTGTTTCAAATGCTATATATGCAAATTTCTCTCTGAAGTATCTGCTTGTTCTTGGAATATACAGGGTTGTCACCTCCATTTCTCTTGCTATTTCCTTTAGGTCATATGCTGTGATGCCTGCTGGCAGTCCTATTAATTTAAGCACATATTTGGATCTTCTTATGAGCTCCTCTTTTTCTTTCCATTTTGAAAATATTCTTAAATACTCTTTTTCAAATGGGATCAACAACATTTCGACCAATAGTTGTGCATCCTTTTCTTCTTTAAAGGTCATAGTTGTGGTTTGCCACATTTCTATGAGTTTAATTACCACTGTTTGGATGTTTCAAAACTTTCTTAGAGTTGCTTTGACTGTCCTCTCACTTGCTGAAAGGGGAATGTCTTTGACTATTACTGTTAATCTCTCTTCCAATTGGTGTTCCCTTTGTTTTACCGGGGTTAGGTGTTCTCTATTTTCGTCTGTGCAAAAGTTGTTCTCATATGCCTCCTGCATGTCAATGAAATTTTCAAAATTGACAATGATTGTCTTCTTTTTTCCCACCGCTTCTCTTTTCACTTTTACACCCAAGAAAGAGTCAAAGGTGATATATGCTTTCTCTATTATCTCTAAAGCTTCTGCTGATTTTCTTTCCACTTCTCTTGGCTGTCTCTTGATTTTTTTTCCTTTTACCTTTTCTTTATATGCTCCCTTCTTTCCTGCTCTGGTATCGAAGCCATTTATGTTCTTGCTGTTCTCTTCTGTTTTTGTGGCTTCCTCTTCAATTTCTATTCCCTGTTCTTCTGTTGTGTCTTGTTCTTTCTCTCTTGCCTCATTTTTCTTATTTTCTATTTCTTTGTTTTTCTATTTTCCTGTGTCCATACTTGTTGCTCGTATTGGTATCTTTTTCTTTTTTTCCTTATCCAAGCTTTTTGGTCTTCCTAATTCTTTCTTGGTGATAATAGTAGTCACTTCTTTTGCTTCTCCTATTGCATTTCTTGTTTTCTTCTTTGTATCTCTTCCTCTTTCCACTCTTGTTATTGCCACTTGCTTAAATCTCATATTTCTTTTTCACTTTCTCGCTACTTTTTCCAATTTTCTAAAAAAGCAATTTTTACTGTGTAGGAAAGAGAATAATTATTTTGTTTCATATATATAATTTTTTAATTAATAATATCAATTTTTTTATAAACAAATACTATTTTTTTATTTAATTTATATAATACTAGGTATACAATATATTATAAAGGAAATAATATTTCTTATATACAGTAGTGTACAAAAAAAACTGGAATTATTTTTACTTATAATTCAATAATAAATTAATTAAATTATATAAAACTTTATAAATAAGTTCTTTAATATCTTATCAATAAGTTTGTTATAAGTCATATATATAAATATAATAATAAGCTTTTTTTTATTTTATCTTTAAATATAATAAAAGATAAAAAAAAATCAATTTACCATTTTTTTATATAGATTTTATAATAAAAACTGTTCGGAAAATTATTCAAAAATTTTAATTCTATTTAAATTTTAAAATTTTTATAATAAAAAGTATACTTAAAATTAAAAAAAAATTTTTTTTTTATTCTTAAACATTCCAAATATATTTATATAAAATTATTTTATTTATGAATTAGACAAAATTTGTAATCATAATTTTTTAAAAATTACAATAATGAATTGGTTTTTTTTATTATTTTTTTTAAAAAAAATTAGTTTTATATTTAAAATTAATATTAAAGTTAATATTGTGAATATGATTTTCAGTGAGTCTGTCGCTTCTTGGACCAGCACTCGCGTAAAATTCAGGTGAGTAGGTTTTTTTAGTTGAGGCATGTGATTTGACTTGGCCGGGTTTTCTTTTAACTAATGTTCCTCTTGTTTCTTGCCCTTGTGTTTTTACTGATAATCTTTTGTCATTATTCCTTTGCAGCCCTTCGAATTATCCTCTTTCCAAGCTAGTAGTACTAAACGAGATAAGTTTATTAATTGAAAATTCTCTTCTTTGGCATCATCGATCACACTACTAATTTAGCAATTTTTAATTAGTTGTCTCATTGTAAAAGTCTTAATAAAATTGTTAGTGATTTCAAAAAACAGTGAACTTGAGCGATTATTATTTTTAACGCCAACAGAGTTGGAATTTTATTAAGGTCAACAGGGCATCCTTTTATATATGTTGGCTTCATACAACATAAAAATATATAAATAAATAAATATAAAAATACATATATCTATATAAGGCTTAACTTCTGAAGACATATGTACTTAATTAACATAAAGAAATATAAAAGGAAATAAAAAGAAAATAATATAAACAATATGCATGCT
>CAJVPV010000504.1:0-21375 GCA_910591835.1 Acaulospora morrowiae | reverse complement strand
TATTAAAGTATAATCCATTTAAATTTCATACAATTTTATTTATTTATTCAAATTTTATGTTAAAATAACTTCAACTTAATTTTTTTCTTTTAAATCAAAGATCAAAATTAGATTTTATTATTATTATTATTTTATTCCTTAATATTTTTATTTTTCATGAATTTCTTTGTGATTTTAGCAGTATGTGGTCTTACGTTGTCCTGCTAAAATAGTAGGTGACTACAATTCTCATTTCCTAGAAATTTTTTTATAGCAGGTAAGACATTCTTACAGAGAATTTTGACATGTGAAGCACTAGTGGTGGAGGACTTTAATAGAATAAGAGATTCAACTCCATACCAGGAGAAGCAACCCCAGTACATATAACTAGAGCTACATTTAATAGTGCAACTTAAACACTCAATATCCTATTTCTTATATGGCTTATGCTAAACCTGACAAAACATTCTTGAAAAAGATAAATTATGGTCTCATCCGATCACAAAACATGTTGAAAGTGCCGAACGGACCAGTTTTTATGGGTAAGAGACCAGTTAAGTCTTTTGATTGCATTTTCTGGAGAGACCAATGGCTTAGAACGAATAATATAAAAATTTAAATCTTCTTCATGCAGTGCACGAAGAATAACACATTTTGAGATGCCAATTCCTTCTTGAGCAATAAAAAGGTTAGTAATTTGAAAAAGGCTTAAACAGCAATTTTCGTTAATAATTAGATTCTTAAGTTTAGAATGGTCAGAAGGGGTAAGCAATTTTGGATATCCTGAGCGTTTATTTTTTTTGTGATTCTATAGTGCCTATCTTGTAAAACTCTTTAATAATATTTCTTACAATAGATTTTCCGCAACCCATCAGAGCTGCAATAGTATGAAGTGAATTCTTTCTAAGGTATCCAAAAATAATGGCACCTCTTTGTTCAGCTGTCAGATCTTTATTGCTACCCATTGCTCTAAAAAAAAAAAGAATGATATTATTGATTTGTATTTATATACTTATTCATTATTTATTTGATATGATTTTAAACATGATTTTATTAAATAAAATTATAAACGATAACAATATAAAAATAAATAAATAATAAATAAAATAAATAAAAATAATAATAATAAAATAATAATAATAATAAAAATAATAAAAATAATAAAAAAATCAAATTTTGATCTTTGGTTTAAAAAAAAATAATAATAAAATCTAATTTTGATCTTCAGTTTAAAAGAAAAAAATTAAGTTGAAGTTTTTTTAGCATAAAATTTGAATAAATAAATAAAATTGCATGAAATTTAAATGGATTATACCTTAATATTATATAAATATATCATTAAATTTTTAAAATTTATTTATTAATAAAATTTTTTATTATTTAAAAAATAAAAGTGTCCACAATAATATGATAGGCTTCTGTATTTATTAAGTATCTTTTTTTTCTTTTATAAAATAATTAAAATTTTCTTAATATAAAAATTTAACAAGAATATAAGTATAAAAATCTTTTTTTTCTTTAAATTACAGTTTTATACGAAACAAAATTTTAAGAAATCGTATTAAAGTTATTATGTGATTTATTTCTCCATTTAAGAATATTTATGTTAAATTTTTAGTTTGATTTTTTATTAGTTTATTAAATTTATGATTTAATTTTATGGAAAAAAGAATTTGTACAGTACTGTATAAGTTTCAATTAAGAAGGGAACGTCACAAGTTCATGCAACTACAGTACAAAGTATCTGTTCTTACGTAAGAGGTATTGATGTTGTTTCGACCGCATGTTGCTCTAGTTGTGCAATTTTACTTTATGGTTAGCACAAAATATTACGGAAAGCTTAGCTAGGTTAAATTCTAAAATACTTTAACACTTGTGAAAACATGGACCTTAATATTTATCATTTTACATCATTTACCTTTGACAAAAATTATAACCATTCTAAGTAATATTTGCGTTTATATTATACTTAATATTTTCGGATTATATTGCTTGGCGCCGGGAGTGCAACCCAATGCAGGTACAGACCATCGTAATATCCTTATTTTTCGTTCAACCTTGTGTCCTTAAGTTCTAAACCTAATACTACGTTTATTAGTAAGAATTTTTTGCGAAACAGATACTTTAATGCTGAATGTTTACAATAATTTATTTTATATGGTTTATAGTTGGTTGTTTATATTCTCCTTATAGGTATGGAATTCTGATTCCGAAGTTTGGAATCTCAACGAAGAGTTTCTTTTATTACATTAGAAATTGAGTTAAAGCAAATAGTTTCAAAAACAGCACCACGAAGCATGATAAAAGTTTATATTTTTAGGGTTTTAAACTTTATTTATTTATTTAAAATATGCTAATACAATGGTCACTCTTCCTTCTTTTAATAACCTTTCATCGTACTTGTACGATAAACTTGTTTACCCTTTCCTACTTTGCGCCACTTGTTTACTTGCGCAATGCACATTTATATTTTTCTCTTACCTCGGATGCCCTCTTAACAATAAACTAAATTATAATAATTTTAGCTTATATCGTATAGTTTTACTGACGTTCTAATATATTGATGCTTAAAAAAATCGAATAGTGACACTTATAAGGTTTGCAAAACTGGTTAAATTTTGAAAAGTGATGTTTTTCATACATAATACAGTAGATATGTTGCACTAAATTTAAGTCTAATATACAGAGAAGACTTAGGCATCAATAACATGCATAAGTACATTATTATGGCATATTTATCTCTGGTCAAAAAGTTAATCTAACTTTAAATCAAGTTGTTGACTGTCTATAATATATAAGCAATGTTATTATATAAAAATGTTTAAAAAAAAGTTAACGATAAATATTATTTACCTTTGCAATCTGACATTGTGTGAGGAATATATTCACTTTTATAAGTTGTTTTATTGTATGTCTGTTCATGCAAATTTTCCTTATTTTTGAATATTTTATCAGACTTATCCAATTCCACTAAAATAGTTGCGTCATTTTGCCATTCTGCAAAAATTTTGCAAACTTCTTTGGCAAGTGGACGTTTCTCCGGATTTTCATCCCAGCATCTTTTCATAAGATCCTCATAACACTGTGGAGTTCCTTCAATAATAATTGGTCGAAAGCCGCTGCATACTCGAATTTTAAATTGTAATTTAGATACTTGATCGAAAGAAACGGCTTTTCCAGAAGAAATTTCCCACATAATTATTCCAAAAGAGTAAATATCAGATGCTAAGGTATATGGCTTTCCACAAAGAACCTCGGGTGCTATGTATGGTAGAATTCCATAGATTCCTTCAGATTCTTTGTTAGGTGACATTGAAAGACCTAAATCTGTAATATATGCACTATATAAATTATTTAGTAATATATTGCCACTATGTAAATCTCGGTGAATAATATTTTCCGAATGAATAAATTGAAGATCAGAGGATATACAAATCAATAATTTTAACTTGTCTTTCCATTCAGTTTGTGCTACTGAATGAAGGCTGTTACGCAAAGAACCCATTGGTGCATAATCCATGACAAGAATGTAATCTTTCGAAATATCATCTCTCGATACTCCATAGCATTTTAAAAATGTGGGGTTTTTATAACCAATATCACAATATGCTTTTAGCTTTAATACAAGAAAAAGGGTAAGAAAAATTGAAAATTATTATTTCAATAAACACTAAATAAAATTACCTCTTTTATAATCTCCTGGTGATTATCTCTTGATCCATTAAGCAATTTAAGTGCAACATGTCTATAATTCCAGAGGGCAAAAAACACAGTTGCAAATCCTCCCTGTCCTATCTCTTCAATGTCTTCAAATTCCTTATAAGGAATCCAATATAACGGATACTTGCTCTCGGCAAGCATTTTTTTAAATTCATTATCAATATCAGAATTTTTAATTATTGATTCGTTCGAGACTAAATGGGCGAATTATTAGATTTTGAATAGGTAAAGGTAACAATAAAATAGTGATCGCATTACATTTACCTAATAACTGATTTCTTTCCCTAATTGTTTGTATATGGTTGTTAATTTACAAACAATAATGATGAATTAAATTATTTACTTACATTTGATACCAATGCGTAGCCATTTCCAAGTTTCGTTCAATTCCAATTCCGTTTCTATAAAATCCAGCAATCTCAAACATTCCTTCTGCATCACCCATCTCGGCTGATTTTTGATAATATTCGAATGCCTTATGTTCATTCTTTTCAACTCCGAATCCATCTTCATAACAAATTCCAACATTATATGTTCCAGTGACATGACCCATCTCAGCTGATTTTTGATAATATTCGAATGCCTTATGTTCATTCTTTTCAACTCCAATCCCCTTTTCATAACAATAACCAACCTTAAATACGCCATCAGAATCTCCCATTTCGGCTGATTTTTGATAATATTCTAATCCCTTATGTTCATTCTTTTCAACTCCAATTCCATTTCCGTAACAAATTCCAACATTATATGTTCCAGCGACATGACCCATTTCGGCTGATTTTTGATAATATTCGAATGCCTTATGTTCATTCTTTTCAACTCCAATCCCCTCTTCATAACAACAACCAACCTGAAATACGCCATCAGAATCTCCCATTTCGGCTGATTTTTGATAATATTCAAATCCCTTATATTCATTCTTTTCAACTCCAACTCCATTTCCGTAACAAATTCCAACATTATATGCTCCACTGACATGACCCATCTCGGCTGATTTTTGATAATATTCGAATGCCTTATGTTCATTCTTTTCAACTCCAATTCCATTTTCGTAACAATAACCAACACCAAATATTCCATTTGCATCACTCATCTCTGCTGATTTTTGATAACATTCGAATGCTCGTTTTTCATTCTTTTCTACCCATTTACCATAGAGATGACAGCTTGCAAGAATAAATTGGGCCATGGGATTTTTGTTATTTTTTAGATACTGATTAATTACATCTTCCGGTTTTAGCTGTTTTTTGGTTAAATATTCTTCTAATATGACAAAAACCATTTCAATATTTTTTCCTTTAAATCTTTCCTTGTTATACAAATTATATAACTCTTCGGCAACATCATTAAGAAAATCTTGCGATTTATTGTCATTGTATAAGGGCGATGGTTTCAAATTAGATGACATTCTGAAACATTTTTTAGAAAATACATTACATTTCGTGTGATACTGTATAAAGCATTGTGTATGTAACACAACGAATAATTGGGGTAGATAAGGAATGATTTACATGCAAATATCTTTTAATTAAAATCAATGAAAAGATATTTAATTATAAAATTAGTAAAATTAAAAAATTTTTTAAACATTAAATTATTTAATTAAATTGTAAGGAAATTTTAATTTTTTTAAACAATGAATGTTCGAATTTGGTAAAAAACCAAAATTAAAAAATATGCAAGTTTTTTTTGAAATTAATAAAATATTTAAAATAAAAAAAATTTTTTTTAAAAACACCAAAAATCAAATGTTTTGAAGAAATTATATGCTTTTATAATTATAAAGACCATATACTTTTCTTAAAAAACAGATCTTTTATTAGCATAGCAAGTGATAACTTTACGTAAAATATTTAAAAATTTATTTAAACACATATTATTTAAACATCTGATTAAATACAACTACTGTATATTACTTATAAAAAATAATTAATAACACTCAAAAATACATAATATATAATTTATCAAATGAATTGAATATGTTAATACCAATGGAACTGATTATACCAGAGATCTCTATAGACTAGGAGATCTTGAAATAGGATTAAAAAAAATTATGCACTCAACAATAGCAAAACAAATAGTTTAAAAACTTAAAAGGAAAAAGACAAGGCCTCTCTGAATGTGTGAATTTCTATTACACAGACTTCAAGAAACTTATTAAATGAGTGGATCTTGAAGAAAACATGTCACACCTCCAAAAATTTCATTATTTTCTCAGGGGACTAAGATCCGAAATTGCTTCTCTTATAGCTATGAATATATCTGCAGATGTTGTTACAGCATTACAATTTGCTTAACAATATAAAAATGGTCAAGACCTTATTAACTATAAACAACCTATTCAAGCCAAACCAGAAAAGACTTTTGGATTCAAAAACAAATAAATTTTTCAAGACTCAATGAATAATTTTATCCAGAAGTTTGAAAAAATGTATCTAAAGCTTGCAGCTTAAATTAAAAATATTTCTGTTAGAGTTGAAAGAAAGAACAAGTCATATTACAAGCCTGATACTTCCAAGTCGTCACTAGCATATATACCATAAAGAGATATAAGAACTTGTTTCAAGTGTGATCAAATAGAACACATTGCTCATAATTGTTTATCTAAAAGACCTATGCCTTTTCAGCAATATTATCAACAAAATCAATATATCAAAAATGATAAATATGTAAACTATCTTACAATCAAAGATATCTCCTATAAAGAAGCATCTAGTGAGAATGAAGAACTTGTATATATGGAACAAAAAGCCAGATTACAATCTTACAATATCAATCGAAAAGAACAGAAAAAAAAGTTAAATGATCAAAATCAACCAAAAAATTTAACCTGCAATCAAAGAAGAATACTATTCAACCAATGAAAATAGAAGATCCATTTTTGTCAATTATCAACTTCCTCCAATGCAACCTATCTTATTAAAGACAAAGAAGCCAAAAATAAAATCCCAGCTAGCTGTAGTTAATAAGCTTACACCATATGACATTTCTAAAGATATCCTCAAGTTATAATTAAGTGCCACTGTGGAACAAATGTTCCAATATTCCAATCAATAAAAGAATCTTGTCAAAATTCTCAAGAGACCAAAGAAAACAGTTGAAACCAATTATCTTCAATTAGAAAATGACTTCAAAAAAACTTTATCAGCTAAATGCTATGTCAGAATCAAAAAAAATCTTGTGATCACCATCCTTGATTCAAAAGCCACTGTCAATATCATTATGAACAAACTGATACATAAATTAGGATTGCAATCAGATACTCTATCCGAAACTATTGTTGTCACTACTAATGGAAACAAAGTCTATGTATTGGATCAAATTACTAAAGCTCAAATTTGTATTTAAGATCTGATTATTCTGATCAAGCTTCAAGTCATCGAATCTCAAGAGGAAACTTTTTTTTTAGGAATTGATTAGTTTCAAAAGATGAGAGCTAAGTAGGATTTTGATTCCCAAACCTTATAGATTTAACATCAAAACAAAACGGTCAAGATTGCAACTACTCACTTCACTGATGAAACACTTCAATACATTATGAATTCAGAAAACAGTGATGATGAACGTGAAGAGATTGAGTACAATAATGAAGATTTGGAAAAACAAGAGATCTATTACTCTGACTATGCTAAAAGAGATAAGAAACAGGAAGAATTTGAAGAATTTGAAGCCCAAATCAAAGAAAATCCAGTGATCTACCTCTCTGATCGCATGATTAATCAAGAAGCAATACCCAAAATTAATCTAATAACTGATGAACAACAAGAAATAATTGATCTAATCATAAAAGAAAATAAAGATGTGTTTGTAGAACATATTTTTAAAGAAGGACAAACTCAAGATTTAGAAAAAACTACAGTGATCACACACTCTATTGATACAGAAAATGCAAAACCTATCAAGAAATGTATATATAGAACATTACTAGATCAACAAGACTTCATTAAAAGTGAAATTGATAAAGATGCTAAAAAAGGGAATCATCAGTTTTATCTCTAGCCCTTGGACATCTCCAGTTGTCATTGTGCCAAGAAAAAATGGCAAGAAACAATTTTGTGTTGATTTTTGAAAATTAAATGAAGTTACAAAAAAAGATGTCTATCCTTTTCCAGTAATTGATGACCTTCTAGACTCCTTCCAAGGTGTCAAATGGTTTACCTGTTTTTATTTAGCAAGTGGATACTGACAAGTAGCCATAAGTGATAAAAATAAAAGAAAACTGCTTTCAACACAAAATATGGACTCTATGAGTTCAATGTTATGCCTTTTGGATTATGCAATGCTCCTGTTACTTTCTAATATCTCATGAATAAACTTCTTGAACCTTACAAAGAAAATTTTGTTAAAATATATCCGGACAACATTACTATTTTCTTCAAAACATTTCAAGATCACTGTAACCATGTAAACATCATTATAGATGTTTTTTATCAAGCAAACTTGAAGTTGAATATAGAAAAGTGCCACTTCTTTCTTACTAGTGTCAAACTCTTAGGATGCGAAATTAGCTGTAATGAAATTATGTTCGATAATTATAAAATCATCAAAGTTAAAGACTTTCCAAGACTAACAAATGTTAGACAACTTAGAGAATTCTTAGGATTGGCATCTTACTATCAAAAATTCATTGCCAACTTCCAAACCATCACCAAACCACTAAATAAACTCTTGGAAAAGCAAGTATTCTTTAAATAAATTGAAACACAAGAAATAGCATTCCAAATGCTAAAATAATACTTAATTTCTACACTAATCTTGAGATATCCCAATTTCAATCAATCATTTTATTTTCTTACTGATGTTTCTGGTACTGGGTTAGGAGCTGTACTTGCTTAACGAGAAGAAAAACAAGAATATACCATTGCATATACTGTCAGAAGTCTAATTAAATCTGAGCGAAACTATTCTACTACTGAACAAGAATATTTAGTAGTTATCTGGCTGTTGAACACTTTCATCAATATCTTGAAACTAATCACTTTTATCTGGTAACTGACCACTTCACCCTTTAATGGTTAAAAACATCTGAACTCAAATAAAAAAGAGCCAGATGGATTCTATATCTAGAACTCTACAACTATACTGTTATTCATAGAGCAGGAAGAAAGCACAATAATTCTGATACCATGTCACACATGTATGAAACAGAAAAACATATTTATATGCTCCAAGAAGAAAATAATAATTAGAACTCTAATCATAGTTTTGCAACTGCTAATTCTGTTGCATCTTATAATTCTCATCAAGAAGAATTATTTTACAAAGTCAAATGGTTCATTGCAGGAAAATACTGCCCTATCTGCAAAAAAAGAGCTGAAGACCATTATACTCATACTTTCTGCAACTGGTGTAAGAAATTATCTGATTGAAACAGATATTCTTTCAAAGATAAATGTACTTGTAAAAGAAAACAAAAAGCATATAATATCCAATTAATAATAATCCAATTCACTCAAATTATCTTAGATGAAGTTTGTCCCTATCCTCTCCCAAAAAGAAAATTTCAACATCAACTTTGTAATTATAACTTTCATCAAATTTCAAGAACAAGATTAGATAATGAAAAGTTTTAAAAACAAGTCCAATTGTCTGACGATTACTGGTAATTACCAAAACTTAAACAATCTTCCAAATGATATAGAGAAAAATTCAATAACTATTTTGAAAATGATCTTTGCAATTCAATCTGGTGAATAGATACTAATCCTATCACTTACTATTAAAACCTTTTTTTTTGAATAAACAATCAAAGAAATCTGATATAATATAGAATCCAGACCAGATAGCTGGTATCCTGACATCCAAACTTTAACAACATGGAAACATAACAATATTGCCAATTGAAAAATTATATTCTTAACAACAAACTATCAACAAATATAAATAACTATTAACAAAAACATTTACAATCACAAAGCAAATTTTTTGAAGTTAAAAGTAATCAACTTTATAAGAAAGACAGAAGAAAAAAAACCCAAAATCAACTATTCAAAGTTATCCAAAAACATGAAATTGAAGCAATGCTTTATTTGATACACAATCATTCTACTGGTGCATATTTGAGAATAGACAAAACCTTTGAGAAAATTCATGATCAATACTACTGATTGCAGATGTTCGAAAGTATTAAAGACTAAATCTGATCATGTGACCAATGCCAAAAACGTGAAAGATACAGAACACCAGGACTCTTGTATTCCATTTCTATTGGAGAAACCCTTTTCAGAATTGAAATAGACATTATAAAACCTTTACTAATCATCAAACAAGGAAACAAATATATTATTGTTGCAACAGATTACTTCACCAAATGGCCTTAAGCAGAAGCAATCTCTAAAGCTACTAATAAATATGTAGTAGAATTTATCTATCAAGTTATTATCTGTAGACATAGATACCTAAAACAAATCCTGTCTAATAAAGAAACTTATTTTCAAAATGAAATAGTAGATGGATTACTCAAACAATTTGAGATAAGACATTTATTGTCCATACTATATCATCCTTAAACCAATGGATTGATTGAATGATTTAACAAAACTTTGTATAAGTCTCTTGCAAAGTTAACTGAAGACAAAGAAGATTGGGACCAATACATTTTGCCAGTACTTTTTGCTTATAGAATATCAAAACAATTTTCTACGAAAATGACACTATTTTATTTACTTTATAGATGAAAACCTCAAATTCTTACAACAAACATGGATGAAAAATTGCAACTAACAATTCTTAATTGATTGTATACTTTATTAAAAAAACTTTCACACAATAGGAACAAGCAAGAAGAAATATTCACAAGAAACAACAAAGACAAAAATGAAGATTTGATCAAAAAGTAACAAAGTACAAGAAATTCAAAATTGGAGATAAGGTGCTAATGTATGATATCAATAGAGACAAATAATTTACAGAAAAACTGAAACCAAAATGAAAAGAACCTTTTTATATTTATAATGCCTTGCTTAATGATGTCTTCAAGCTTAGAACAATAAAAGAAAAAGTTCTTGCCACTCCTATTAATATTTTTTTCTTAAAACCATATTTTGACTGATCAACATAGAAACCTAGCATATATAGTATATACAGAAAGAAGCATCCTTTAGCTACTAAAGAGTTTAGTACCCAGGTTACACAACGAGGATGCAGATGCTTAAGTAATCCAGTCTTTCACTTGTACCAAACCCAGCACAAGTATTACTGAACTCTTGAATGAAAAGAAGACCTGAAGAAACTAGAGAAACAAGTGAAAGATGCAGTGTAATGGAAGTGACTCACAGAGTGCTTCCTGTCCATTACAGCCAGTTTACAAAGTATACTCAGCAACTATTGCATCTCTCACAATTAATTCACGAGCTTTGAAGAAGAAAAATATAAAAAAAAACAAAATAAGAAACAAACCTCTAGTTAAACGAGAAAGAAGAAAAAGATCTATCAAAGGAAACAGGTACAGGATTTTCCAACAGATGAAGAAAACCTTCCAGACGAGATATTCTGTTCCTCAAGTTCAAGTTCTTCAACTCTAACTCTCTATTGAAGTTGTGAAGGGAGCATGTATTCCAAAGTATCTTCAATTCTCTTCTTAATCTTTTCACCTCTGGTTCCAAAGCCCTAAATCTTTCTTCTTGACAAACTTGACATTTCAAGATCCTAACTTTTTCTTGAAGTAATACAATTGTCTTCCAGGATAAATCCCTCAGACCAGAGTGAGTTAGGCGAGCATTTCTTGACAAGCAATTTTCTTTTGACATTTTTAGAAGAATTTTGGATTGAAAATTATTTGCCAAATGATTTTCAAAAAGATCTTAAATACACAACCTGGTAAAACTTCAAAAATATTCATAAAAATCTATAAAAAGGACAGCTGCTCCAAACAATATGCTCCTTTTTCAAATTTGAACATTTTTAACATGCAACTAATAATCTTATAGCTGCTTATACTATTTTGATTAAAGATCTTTTGCAAAACACTTTTGAAGATATAGATGTTGTACTAGCCCCCTATGATCTTCTGCAGACTACTGAAATATAACTTTTGAATACTTATCAGAAGTTATAAAGGGTATTATGAAGAAGAAACAGGATTGTGACTCTTATATATGCTTATTATCTTGAAAAATTATTGGAAACAACTTCCAGCCAAACACAAAGATCCTAATTAAATTTACAAATCACTAAATATTATTCTTCAGCTTCTATATGCACATATTACCTTTTTAGCAAAGTTGAAATCCATCAAATTTATAGGATTCGATTCACTACCCTTCATCTAATTAGAAATTGTTACATTCTAATTTTATTACCTTAACACAAGATTAAATTCGTAGAACTTATAGATTAGTGAGAGAAAATTGTTACACTTGATTTTCATCCAAGATCTTAAATATTCCTTGTCTAATTTTTACTAGCATTGACCCTTGAAATGTTAGCTGTTCTAGAATGGTTTTGTATTAAAGATCTATTATTGTATCTTTAATATTTATTGTACCTATTCAACCTTTACCATTTCTAGAATATTTCTATTTTATTTTATCTTTATTTTCTATATTATCTTTACCAAAGTATTTATTTATATAAATGTTAACATTCTGACAAAGATGGTATTTTTTTTAAACACTAGCATGGCCTTGCCTGGTATACTTTATTATTGATTGTTGTTTACACAAATACATGATTGTTAATATTATAACCACAATTCAGTTTTATATATCAAGCTACATTGGATGTGACCAAATGTTGGCTTTAAGCTATTTAATTTATTTCCTAGCCTAGGCTAGAGAAAAGAGATCAAAACTAATGTGCCAAAGCTTTATTAGTGTTAGTAAAAAGAATATTTGTATAGTTATTGTATTCATTGTTCTATCTAAACTTTAAGAACCAAGTTTTTATTTTCTTTTCCCATATCTGTGCCTTCTTTTCTTTTTTTAATTATTGCAGCCTTTGCTCTTGTCTATAATTATGTTTTTGTTTTCTTTTGAGCTTTTTTTTTTCTGCTGCTGTGATTCTTTCTTTCTTTTTCCATTCGATGGTTTTCTTACATCTTTTCTTCCACCTTGTTTGCATTGCTTTCTTTATGTGTTTTGTGATTGCTTCACATGTGTGTTTGATTTGTGATCTGACTCTGCTTTTGATGTAGTTTGTGGTTTCTTTTATGAATATTGCCTTGATTATGAGTGTTCTTGTTATTTTGAGTCATGCACTTGGTGTTTCCTGTGTTGTTTCTCTGTTTTTTATTTTGTTTTGTCCATATGCTTGTTTCTTGTCTTATGGCTTTGTTATATTATTCTGTGATCTTTTCTTTCCAATGTTTGTGTATTATATAATTGAACGTCTCTTTTTCTTTGCTACAAATAGGGCATTTGGCTTGACTGTATAGACTAGATTTTCTTGCTGTTATTTTCTTGAAGACTGGGAGCTCTTCGTTAAGTAATTTGTATCTAAAATTTCTGCTTTTGTGATTTTGTCTATTTGTATTGTTACCTGTCAGTTTGATTGATTGCTGGATATCATAGGATGCTTTTCAGTCTATCTCCTGTTCCATTATATTGGCTATCCATGCCATATGTCTGTTTTGTATTACATATCTTGTGAGCCATGTTGCACTTTGTTGTCTTTGATGAACTGATCCAAATTTGTATCTAGTGCTTCGTTCTCCCATATCATATAGTAGTTTGTATAATTCTTATTTGATTATTAATTTGAAGTTCCTGTGTACTTTGTGTTTGTGATTTTTCTTTCGCCAGCTTGTCTGTTATCTCATTTTCTGTAATTCCTGCATGGCCTTTGATCTTAGTAAGTGTTGTTCTGCCTATCCTTTCTTTGATAGTGTTTTTGATATATTGTACTGTCATCCAGTTTGATGTATGTATGTATTTTTTGTTCTCCTTCCCTTTTTCTTTGATACTTTGAATTGCTGCTTGGCTGTCTGTATATATTGTTAGCAGGAAAATTGCAGGGGGCGTAACCACAGTACACGATCTGGTGCATCGCATACCCTGAAAATTAGAAATAATTAGTGGGGTTGCATAAGCAATGACACAATAATTAGAGTTTAGAATAGACTTTTCATAACTTCTTTTGTAAGGATAGTCTATCGATAGTCTAATTTAAAAAAAAGAGAAGATATAGTTTTCATGTCATCTTACAATATAAATAGAAGAGAAAATTACAAAAAGAAAGGAAGAGACCATACAAATAAGAAGAACTGTTCCTTAAATTAAAACCTTCTTAATTAGGACATGTGATAGTTGTTGCCAAAAGGAGTAAAACTAATTAACTTACCTAATCTAGTACTTGTCGCAAATAGGATGCTTGGAACCACAAAGGAAAAAGTGGTAAAGATCTGTCAAGAGAAGCAACAATAGAAAGAGAAGGAATGAGTTAGTGGAACTTGGCTAAACAATCCACACACCTCAAGTGAAAAAGCCAAACACTTACCGACGTTACATGAGGAGTGCTCCGAAGAAGTGATAGACTCGCCAAAAGAAACGTTAACAATATATTTATGTTTGCTTTGCATAGTAGTGTTGTGAGTGTGATTAGTATCACTATAAGTTCTAATAATGGAAAGTTTTTAATGTTTGCCTTGAATTCAACTTTCTTTTTTGTTACTTTGTTGTTTGTAATCCATCCTATGCCTATACGCTTCTACTTCTTCCCAATTTTTGGTTGTGTTTTGAATTGTTTCCAATTTTACTTTTGCTTTTTCTCCTATTATGAGTGGCCTATACCGTTCTTGTTAGCTGTCATTTTGTTTGTGGATGTCTTCTCCTGTATTGTTCCATTGGTGGTTTGTCTATCTTCCACTATTTGTTACATGTTATTGCATATTGTCGATGGTAACAATTGGGCTCTATTGAGTAGGCCTGGAACTATACTGTATATTTTTGAGCTGTGCATTGTTTTGCTAATTGAAATGG
The DNA here is from genome assembly GCA_910591835.1 of Acaulospora morrowiae. Classification (NCBI taxonomy): domain Eukaryota; kingdom Fungi; phylum Glomeromycota; class Glomeromycetes; order Diversisporales; family Acaulosporaceae; genus Acaulospora; species Acaulospora morrowiae. Next base: position 6,757 of record CAJVPV010000504.1, on the reverse strand, counting down.
CTACTGTATCCATAATATTTATTGTTCTTAAGCATGTCATATTGCCTTGGTTCTGTTTATCATATTTACATCCTAGGTATTTTTGTAAAGAAGAGTCACCAGCTATTCTCAGAAAGTGTTATACTTGGATTTGGTTGTTTTTCAGTTTGGTGTATTTGTTTCTTTTCCCTATGTATTTTGTGTTGTTTAAGATTATTGTTACAAATTTTATATTCTTGAGGTTTGTGTTATTTATTGCTTCCAGCTGTTATATGGGGTTTGGCTGTATTTGTCCTATGATATTACATGTGTATCTGTTTGTAGATAGGTTCAGTGTACTGTACTGGTCTTTGATCTCTTTGAATTATATTGGTTGTCTTTCTGTCAGCTTGCTTTTCATGATTGTTATGACTTGTCTCCATTCTATTATATGTGTTTGATATGCATTTGTGACTTGTTTAATAAACATAAGATTGTGTTTCTGAAGCTTATGTTTGTTTTTGCTAAACTATTCTGCACCTATAAGGTCTTCTAGTATGTGGTAGTTATTTTTCAGAAAGGTTTTAACTCTTTTGAATAGCTCGCTGGTTTTGATGTTGTATCCCTTTGTTTGGATAAGCCATAGGATTTGACTCTATCTATTTTTGTGTTCTTTAGATATTTGGGTTTCCTCTGTTAGAATATTGTGGAGTGTCTAAGCATTGTTTTGGAGATGTTGTAGTCTGGCTCTTGTGATTTTTTCACAAATACTTTGCTTGTTGAGATTTCTAATCGTTGCCTTGGCATGTAATTTGATTTGTTTATCCTCTATATTTGTGAGTTTGTAGCCAAAGTGGCAATATACTTTACTATTGATACTCGTTGTTGGAAGATTGTTCTTGTGTTTGAAGTTCATTCTAATAATGCTGTCACATTTGTTATATGTGTGTTCTGTAGCTACTATATCTTGTAGTAAATATTCTATTGCTAGGCTTAGGACGTAATTGATTTTATATCTTTGTTGCTTGTTCGTTATATAACTTCTGGACATTGTCTGTGTTGTTGTTTGGATTTTGTGTTTGATTAGGTCTAGTTGATGTTTTTTGTTACCTGTTGCCATAATCCATACTCTCAGAATTCTAATGGCTTTTGTTTTTGGCTTGGGTGTTATCCTTTGTCCCTGCATTTTGATGGATCTGTTTTGATTGGAATTGATTGTGATCAAGGCTACCTTTGTTGAGTTTATCTTGAGATTGATTATTTTTGCAAAGCTTTTTACAGTTTTTGTGATTCTTTGCATATTTTGTTAATTTTGGGAGATCCAGACTGTATCATTTATATATGATATTGATGCTATTTTGATGGAGTGTAGCTTCTATCTACATGGTTGCTCTGCTGGTGTTCTGCATGTAAAACTGTATTCTAATATGATTTTTCTACTTTGGTTATGAGAGGTCATAATATATTCTTCAGAGCAGTGGGGAAATTTTGTTTTCTTGGTCAATTCTTACTTCTGGTTGAAATGAACTTGTTAGCCCATGGCATGTAATGATTTGGTTTTTTCTGTTCTCTAGCAGATTCATAATTAGGTCAATAATCTTAGCTAGGATTTTAATGTATTTCATTGCTTTTTCTAGTACATTATGTTTCATTGAGCATATGTTTTGCTAATGTCTTGGCTTAGGATCCAGTATTCTTTTTTGTTTTCACTGGCTTTCTTCAGCACATTATTCAAGATACTGATTAGTTCTTGTATCTCGCTATCTGGGAGTCTGGCCCAGTTTCCTTCAGATAGAATTGAATATATTATTATCACCAGGGCTAGTCTGTTGTTAATGATCTTTTGTAAAGAGTTTCTTGATTGTTTCCAGAAGAGAGATTGGTCTGACAAGGTTAAGGTTATGCTGCTAGTCAGTTCTTTTGGAAATTGGGTAAATGATATTGTCTTGCCATTTCTTTGAAATCCTTCTGTTATAGGTATATTGCTGAAAAGTGTGACGATTCTTTCCATGGCTTTGGTCCGAGATTTTTGAAGAGTGAATAGCTGATGCCTATTCTTCCTAGGGCTGAGTCATTGGATATTTTCTTGAGAATTCTGCTAATTTCGGGAACTTTACTGTTTTGGTTGTTTTGTAATACCATTTCTCTTTGATATCTTCTCTTGATGCATATTCTTGTTTCCATGGCTTCCATTCCTGTTGTGCAGGTCTGGTTTGAGTTTGAGTGTGTTGTTGAAAATGGATGCATACTTTTTCCTTGATTTCATCTAAATTTGTAGTAACTATCAGTTTTGACTCTTTTGTAATTAGTTTGTTTATAACTATTTGTTCTGCTTGACAATTGAAAATAAAGTTAATTATTTTTTTTTTGTTTGCTGTATAGCTGATCTCTCTTTGTTTGATATATTTCTTGATCTGTTCTTGTTGCTTCACTTTGGTTTTTTGTTCTATTGTTCTTTTGATTATCTGATATGTCTGTTTTATTCCCTTAATTCATATAGCGATTTCTGTTGATTTTGAGTTTGTTTCCTTCCATGGTGGGGATCGAATGTGTTGTCCTTCTTGTTTTATTTTATTAATTGTCATTATGATCTTATCTTTATTGTTGTCTGTTTTTTGATTAAAAATAAAATATCTTCTGACAAATGTATTGGGCTTTCTAAGTGCTGTGAGCTTGTTGTGTCTTATTGATGTATGATGCATTGGGTTTTTTCCTTTTCTCCTTGGTTTCTTTTTTGTTAGGTGTTGATTTGCTGATTTGCATATTGTCTGCCATGTTATATTCCATAGCTTGTTTGTCGTATACTTCATTATATTGGGTTTTTGGTTCTGCTTATTGATTTTTTTTTTATTTGTTCTTTATACTTCTTTTATTGCTTTGTCTTGATGTTCTGAATATTGAAAATATTTTTTTGTTTGAATACTGGAAATCTTTTTTGTATTGTAATAATCTCTATTATTTCGATTTTGCAGAGTGTGATGTTATAGTCACTGTGTGTTAGCATGTTTGAGAAGTCTATTTCTGCTTCAATAAGGTTCCAACTTTGGTTCAGAGATATTCAAATATAGTCTATTCTAGTTTTTGAGGTGCATGTATTTGACCATGTATATCATTTTCTTTCTTGCCATAACTCTCTGAAGATATCAATATGATTCAGTTATGTCAAAGTTCTGATTGTGTGTGATGTGAGAAGTTGGCTTTTGCCTGCTGGGTATTTGTCAATTCTTGGATTGTGAAGTGTGTTAAAGTCTCCTGCTATTATAATATTTCAGTTTTTGTGATGTTTTTCCCAGATTTTGTCTTGTATCCATTTTTGTGTTGAGAGATGTTTTTGATTTCCTTTGGAGGAAATGTAAACTCTGATGATGCTAATGTATTTGTTGCCTTTGTAGTTCATATCTATGCAAATTGTTCTGCCTGCTAATTTGTCTACTTGACCAATGTGATTTGCAATTTCTGTTTTGATTATGATTATGATTCCTACACCTTTGTTGTTGTTGCTACAAATTGTGTGGTAGTTTTAGAACTTCAAATGCTTGTATTGATTTGTTGTGATCTGGGTCTCTGTGAGTATTGTAATGTCTATATCTTCTTCCTGACAATATGTTAGCCAGGTTGCTCTTTTGGTAAGGTCATTAAAGTCTCTTACATTGTGTGTTGCTATTTTTTATATGTGTAATTCTTGGTTTGTGATTTGTGTTGTGGTTTTTTTGATGTATGGTTTCTTTTGATTTTTCTTGTTTTTCTTTGACTTTGTTATCTAAATTTTGTTTGTTGTGTTTGTTTTCTTTTCCTGGTTGTTTAAGTGGTCTTCTTGTGTTGTAATTTGTTCTATATCAGTTTGATTTGTATCTGATAGGTTTGTTGTATTTATGTCTTTCTCTGGATAATTATTAATTGAGTTGTATAAAGTTGTTAGATTATTTGTGATGCTTTTGGTATATGTTTTTATGCTTTGGTTGTTTCTCATGTTATTGTTGAGTAGAGGTCTTGTTTCTTCTGAAATTAATGTGTGGATTATGTTTGTCAAGTTGTTTATCATTTAGTTAATGTTATTAATTGTTGCATGGATTTGTTATTAGTGTGTTTGTAAGTCTGCGATTTCTTGTAATATGTATGTGCTGTTCTTGAGTCTTTCCTTGTGTCCTGTTGTCTCTTCCATAGTTGTTTCTTTCTCTATATCTTCTATCTCCATTGCACCTATTTCATCCTTCTTATAGTATTCTAAATTCATGATTCTTTTATCTAATTCTGTCACCTGTTGCTTGATTTCTTGAATGTCATATTGTATTTGTTTTAAGTGTTTCATTATTTCTTTGAGATCTCTATTTTCTGTCATGTCATCTGTAGGTTGGGGTTGTTGCCTTGCTGCTGCTGTATACGATTCTGGTCTCTGCTTCTGGATGTTGGCTTTGTTAAGTTCAAAGTTTTTTTGGATATTTGTGGTTTTGACAAGTCTAAATTTTTGGTAAAGTTTGTCAAATTTGTTGACCTGATTCCTGTTGTATGTTTTTCATCATACTTGTCTTTCTTTGACTGGGCAGTTCACTACTAGATGTTTATATGAGTCACATATGATACAGATTTTGTTTTCTATATGTGCCTATGTTACTGTTGTTTCTTTCAGGGTGAAATCTTGTTATGTGGCTTCTTGAAAATCTTGCTTTGTCTCAAAGCTAACTACTGCAACTTTTCTTCTTCTGTATGTTCCTGTTTTTGAAATGTAATATGTTTTCACATTGATTTGTTAACAGATGTGTTTCAAGTCAAAGGCTATTGTGTTGAATGGCAGGTTCATTAGTTTTGCTGCCTATTTGTCTCTCTTTTTCATTTCTTCGAGGTTCCACTTTGCATCAAAGACTCTGACCATGTTTGCTTTGAGTGGTATACTCCACATGTTGACTACTCTGATCTTACTTTCCTGATCTTGGTACATAATTGTTACTAATTGCCATATTTTCTGTATGCTCATTTTTATGTTTTGGATCTTACTGAATTTGACAAAAGTTTGTTTCATCTCTATCAATTTTGCATCTAATGGAATATCCCATACTATTAAACTATTTTCTTGATTTGGATATATGTCTTCAGGTTGTATGAGTTGCATATGTTTGCTTTTCAGATTTGGTAAATTGATTGTGCATGCCTGTTATCTGGCTTGTTGATTACCAAATGTTGTAATGATCTGCTCTTCGTCTTTCTTTCCTTCACTATAAATTGCCAAGAGGCCTTAAGGGCTGCTTAAGACTTTTGTGATGAATTGAATTTTCTATCCCATAGTGTTGCTAGGAACCTCTGCTGCTTTTATTGCTATTTTGTAGTACTGTCCACCATATCTCGTTGCTCTGTCAAAGGGTAATTGTGGTCTGGATTTGCAGTTCTGCTGTTTCTCTTTTTACCTTTTCCTGCGATGTTCTACTTTTCTATCCCACTGTTTTTGTGGTCTAATGTTTTCATCTCAGCATTGCTGTCATCTATATATGCTAGTATTGCTGTTTGTTTTCTTTTAGTGCTTTTCTCCTCAATCAGTTTTGCTAGTGTTCCATTTCTATATGGCTCTGTTGATTTTATAGATTTTTCTGTCAACGCATTTTCTACCATTTGGCTTCATGACTCTGTTACAGATTGTTAGGTGGGTGTGTTAGTCTGGACTATTGTTAGCTGTTTCTGTTTTTCTTTGTTTAAAGTTGTTGCAACCATGCTGTTTGAAGTTCTAGTCCCTTTATTTGTTGGTATTTTTGTGGGTTTTTAGCTTGGGTATGATGTTATTTCTCTGGTTTTCTGGGTGTTTCTGCTTTTCAACATGTCTGTCATATTATAGTTTGATTGGTTGACTGTATTGGAGCTTCTCAGGCTCCTTTGTAAACTCATATATTCACTTCATTGAAATTTCCTTATTTAGTAATTGTGTGTGAGTAAGAAAGAGTTTTTTTTTATTTACTATATAAACAATCTTCTGTTTACAACACAACAACTCAAAACAAATTTAACATGATCAGACTTATATTTTACAACAGATAGAAACAATAATACACCACTATCAGAATCTTACAACAATTTTTAATTACTATATGTAAAATTAGAAATATTAACAAATACTACTATCATATTATACAGACAACAATCTGACTCTAACACCAACCTTACAATTTCAAAACACATTTGAAAAATTTTTACAAACAAACATTAATTTCTAGATAGAATAAACCAATAAACACAAATCAAGTATTCTTATTTTTATAGTAATAAATCTCAATAATACTAAAGGCAGCTTTATTCAATTTCACAACTATTAAACTATATGAAATAACAAAAGCAACAAAATCAAAAGGTTCAGAGTTGCATTGCTAATAAAAAAATTTGGCAAAACATATCTATAAAAACAAATATGGAAGGGCAGAATTATTACAGTAAATCTACTTTTTAAATTTCAACACAAACTTATAATTATTACTATTTATTTCTTATTCTAAGCCTATTAATTCAATTAAAAGTATATAAAAAAAACTTTTTAACTTTTCAACAAAGCAAAAATCTCAAACAGCCAAATTATAGTACTAAAAGATTTAACTCAGTTGTAACAAATCTATAGAACGTCCGACCGAAATCCCGATTTTCTCCCAAAAAGTCAGAAGATAACCTCTCAAACGCTTTTAAGAAACTATAGGTATTTTGAGTAGAGGAACATCTTTTATTAAGGGCCGAAAAGACATTGTCAACATCGATTTCTCAATAATCAAGGATTTACACTTCCGGCCGAAGAATACTAATAGATGGAATTAAACACACATCGGAAGTC